>JARFIW010000361.1:600000-752500 GCA_036346225.1 Platerodrilus igneus | reverse complement strand
GCGATTTTGTTGAAATTATCATGCATTTTAGACTGCATCCGTTTGTGTTTAGCGCAGATATTAGTAAAATGTACAGGATGATCCATTTAAGACAGGAGGATCAATGTTTTCAGTTTATCTTGTGGCGCGAAAACCCCACACAAGCAATTAAGGCTTACCGTTTAAAAACCGTAACCTACGGTGTCTCGTCAGCCCCATATTTGGCGCTGAGAACTTTGGAGCAACTCGCTCAAGATGGGGAGGGAAAATTTCCATTAGCTGCACAAGTATTACGTAGAGACACCTACGTCGACGATATTTTAACCGGAGCTTCATCAATCGATACCCTTTTAGAAATAATAGAACAGTTGTCAAACCTGTTAGCTTCAGGTTGTTTTAGTTTGCAAAAATGGACTTCTAATTGTCCTCAACTGTTGAAAACAGTTTCACCGGAACACAGAGAAACTTCCGTTTCACTTGAAGAAAGCGAAACACTTTATAGCCTCTTAGGTTTGCAATGGGATGCAAAATCTGATTCCTTTTGTTATAAGGTGCTTTCGTTGTCTCCAGTTTTTCTAAACGAGCAATATTATCGAATATTGCTAAAATATTTGACCCTTTAGGATGGCTTACTCCAGTTATTTTTAAAGCAAAACATTTTATGCAAAAATTATGGTTAGTCCAATTAGGATGGGATGATCCCATTCTTGGCAACTTAAAGGTAGAATGGTCAGAAATTCTACGAGAATATGACTTCCTAAAAAATATAAAAATCGACAGATATTTTTCTATACAATCGGTGGCACATAATGTTGTAGTAGGGTTTTCTGATGCGTCGGAATGCGGCTATTGCGCAGCTGTATATTTGGTCATTTTTAATGAAAAGGGTATAGTTGTTAAAACCAATTTGCTTATGGCCAAAAGTCGTGTAGCACCCTTAAAATCTATGACGACACCCCGCTTAGAACTCAGTGGAGCATTGTTGCTATCTCGATTATTTAAATATGTAATTAATTCATTGAATGCTGTACTATCACTTCAACCTAGCCTTGCCTTTACGGATAGTACAAGTGTTTTAACATGGATCCGAACAGCGCTTCATTTACTTAAACCTTTTGTAGCAAACAGAGTAATTGAAATTAATGAGAATATGCCTCATATAAAATGGCACCACGTCGACTCAAAAGAGGATCCCGCGGATTGTGGCTCCTGTGGCATCTCAGCATCACAATTATTAGATCATCCCGTGTGGTGGGGTGGGCCTTTCTGGCTTAAATACCCTGTTTCTCAGTGGCGGACTTCAACCGCTTATACATTGAATGCGTCAGAAATAAATACGGAATTAAAATCCTACGCGCTGAATAAAGATTGTTATATTGCAGAAATTAAACCACCTGATTGTAACATTATTCGACGCTTCTCTAATTTTTTACGTTTGCAGCGGGTTTTTGCCTGGTATTTTCGTTTTATATTAAATTGCCGTGTCAATCGTGCGAATCGTAATTTCGGTTCCGTAACTTCTGAAGAAATACGTATTGCTACGTTTAAAATAGTAAAGCTAACTCAACAAGTACATTTTAGCAATGAAATCGTTTTGTTATCAAAAGGAAACCTCCGTCTCCTTCTCTTCGAAAACTAAGTGTTTGGATAGATCCCCTAGGTCTCCTCAGGGTGGGGGGTAGATTACAACATAGCAGTATGACTCAGGATGCTAAGCATCCTTTGTTGTTACAAAAAAAATGTTATTTATCTAAACTTATTATCGATTATTATCACATTTTTTATTTACACGTAGGCCCTCGCAGCTTACAAGCTATTATTTGCCAGAAATTCTGGATTCTAGGCATTAGAAATGCCATCAGGTCTAACTTATCAAAATGCACGGTGTGCATTAGATTGAGAGCTAAGCTTGTAAACCCGTATATGGCAAATTTACCGCCTCCACGTGTAACTCCATCACGACCTTTTTTAAATGTAGGGGTTGATTTTGGAGGACCCTTTATTATAAAAGAAAGCAAACGGCGTAATGCAAAACTACAAAAGGCGTATCTTGCATTATTTATTTGCATGACCACCAAAGCCGTGCATTTAGAGGTAGTATCCGATCTTACTACAGATGCCTTTTTAGCCGCTCTTGATAGATTTGTATCTCGAAGAGGTCAATGCAGCAACATATATAGCGACTGCGGTACAAACTTTAAGGGTGCGCAAAGACATTTATCTGAAGTTTTTGCCTACTTAGCCAAAACAGAGATACAAGAAGAGATCACTAGTGGGTTAAGTAAAAACCAAATCGTTTGGCACTTTAACCCACCTTCCGCTCCACACTTTGGAGGGCTTTGGGAAGCTGGGATTCGTGCGCGCAAAATATTACTTAAAACGGGTAACTAAAGACCAACCTTTAACTTTTGAAGAATTGACTACACTCTTTTCTAAAATAGAGGCAATAATGAATTCTCGTCCTTTGTGCGATTTATTTCCTAACCCTAATGAGTATGCAGCTTTGACGCCAGGACATTTTTTAATTGGTTCATCGTTAGTTTCCGTTCCCGCATTTAATGAAGTCAGCGATGTTTCCAATAATCGTCTTAATCGATGGCAGTTACTACATTTTTGGCATCGTTGGAGTTTAGAGTACCTTCATACCCTTCAACAACGTGCAAAATGGGATATTCATACAGCCAATTTAAAAATTGGTGATTTGGTTGTAATTATCGATCTAAATCAACCGCCACTAAATTGGAAATTGGGCAAAATCAAAGAAATTATCCCAGGTTCAGACAACATCGTCCGTGTTGTTTCTGTCCAAACTGCAACCGGTGTATTCACCCGGCCTGTAGTTAAGTTATGTCCACTTAAAGTAAGTGCAAGTATCACATGTTAACATTATTATTATTTGATTAAGTTTCTTCATTTCTTAAGGTGCGAATTTTCTAATTTTTTTAATTTGTGAAACATGCGATATATGCACAGTATTAATTATAGTTAATAGAAAACTTTTCTTTATTTTATTAGAAATCCTTTGATTTCGGTGGGGGGAATGTTTACGATTGCAATAAGAATGAAAATTTCCCTTCCTTATAAAATGTGGTTCAAATACTTTTGCTCGTGTGCAAGTGTAGTGTAGTATAATAACAATCATTGTCTATTGAAACGTGTTCGTGTGAGTGTGGAAGACCATGATCCCGTGCCGATCCTGAACTGCACTATCTTCACTGTCTTCATTATAGTTACCCACATTAATGTGCCGGTGAGTACCACAGATTATATAAGTTCCTTTCATATTTCTTTTACCTATTTTACCCGCAATTATCAAGTACACCAACCCTTACAGTCCGCTCTTAATACCTAACAACAAATATGTTTTATATTGAAGGCTTCATTGGACGTTCAAAAAATTATTCCCCTTTTAACGTAATTTTTACGTACCAAACTAAGATTTTTTTGTTGACCATTTACACAAAAATTACCTATATTACATGTGAGGTTTATGCTTATAAAATATTCGAAATAAGACATTGAACATTCAAAAAATTATTAATTTAAATTCTGACCTGTACCTTTCCGTTGACTTCTACGGAAGCTTCGTGACCCAGATCGATTGTTTGTTTCAGTCGTTGACCTTTAGCTTGGCTTTTAACCCTGTAATCTACAGTTTTCCAATAATTTGTAAACGTACTTTTGTAATTCTTTTAGTTACTTATTTAGTTCAACTTCATCGTTAGATCCTTATTTATATTATTACTTAGAGAATTTCTTAGATCTTCATTCAGATCCTTACTCAGATCCTTAGTCAGATATTTTCTTAGAACATTACTTAGAGCCGTAAATTAATGGTAAAGGTTATGTTTACATTAATTAAATATAGAATTACGTTTTTAATACTAACGACAAATTTTCAATAACTCGTAATTCACGCGCACTTCTATTATTTTTCACTTGAATTTTATTTTATGTCACTTTTGACTTTACTTAATTTCAGATTCACGTAATGAATTCGTCTAGACTGGTACAGCTGTGCGTCGTTAATCGAGCGAATGACTCTCACCAGTTTCGGTTTCTTATATATAGAACAAGTTCGTTCCCTTCTATCTCTTAACCTGTTGGATTTTATTCAAAATTGCTTACTCTATGCATTTAACTTTGCACGTATTTCAACGTTTTGTAATGAGATTTGCTAACAATGTTGTTATTTATGCTTGAAACATTACGTAGATATAAGTTTTGTAAAGGAATTTAATAAATTTTCACTTTAATTCTGCACGTATACGAAAACCTATGATTCCATATTTTGTTTACTCATGCCGGGCTTTACAAAATGTGGCAAATTTCTACATTTGTAATGTCACGTACGCCTTTTGCTCCAATATCTATAACTTATGGCGTTATTAAGTATGCTCGTTTTTCTAAAGTTTGATTTATGCGTTTTATTGCCTTCTATTCCTTACGCAATGCATTAAGTTTGATAGAGATTTGTTTCACTTTTAAATATGCCTAACTTGTATTTATTTGGCGTTTATGAATGCTTTAAATGTTTCTAAAATAAATTCAGTTGCCCCCAGGGTTATTCTAAATGTGGTTGAGTTATTACAGAATGAACTTACTTTTATTTTATACAAGGTGATTTGTATTTGTTTTGGCGCTTGAGAATGTTTTAAATATTTAGAAATGTTTTGAATGACTTCCCAAATTGTTTATTTCAATTAATGGTTTTAAGTTACTACAGAATGAGCCTTCTTTTATTAATTGTGGTTAGTTGTTGACTTTATATAAGATGATTGGAATTTACTTTTTGCATATTGGACGAATTATGTACTTTTCATGATTTAAATGTTTGGTTTTCTTGATTGTTATGATGTTCACATAAAGTATACCTCCCCTGTGACCTTATATACCCCTAAATAACCCTATTAGTGTAGTTATCGTAGCTATATATATATATATATATATATATATATATATTTAGAATTGTTATCGGTTGTAGTCAATTAGCAATTAATTCCTTTTTGATCGATTCGAGCTTTAGAAAATTTTATTTTCTTCTTCAGGAAAGATCTAGGTTCAATTCAATGTAAAGTATGAACTATTTTAACGAAAACGACTGTTTAAGGGTTTGACATTTTTGAATGTCAAACCCAAAATAGTCGTTTTCGTTAAAATAGTTTCATACTTTTTACATTTAAGATTAGACTCTAGATCTTTCCTGAAGAAAAAAATAAAATTTTCGAAAGCTCGAATCGATCAAAAGGAGTTCTTAATTTGTCCTAATTGATTACAACCCCGATAAGCAATTCCTAAATAATAATTAAAGTAGTCGAAAACTATAGTATATATATATATATATATATATATATATATATATATATATATATATATATATAAATTTTCAATCATCAAAAAATTAATATCAAACAATATACTTTAAGGTAACGAGCCTTTTTGCGTACTGTTTTATTGGCACTCAGTAGGCACAACAAATTCACGGTTTGTATTAAACACTTTTTTTGGGAGTATAATCATGAATACCGACGAATTATGACTCAAAGGGGAACTAACTAAATATGAAATACAGTGAAATAGAAATTGCGATGGCTAAAAATAAGAGAAATTATTCATCAAAAATTATGTTTGCCTATTACAACAAGACGATCTATCATTGCTAGCAAACTAAGCGACAAAGGCACGACAAAGAAAGACACACCTTCTAGTAGCTCAAATAAGATTAAAACTGATCAACAAAAAGACAATCTGCGTTAGATTACAGCACGAGTTATTGCAGAGCATGTTTCTGATTTTAATAAAGCTGACGATGAAGGTACTGACGATATTGATTATAATGTAGAAGATGCTCAAGGGTACATTTAGGGTGTTGCTCATACAATATAATTATGACAGATTATCTAAATATATTAGGCCCTTTACCTCAAAAATGTATCTGTAATATGTTCGAAGATATTAGCAATGAGTTTGATCATAAATATGGCGTTAGATATAATCCTGACGAAAATACTCTCATGATTGGTAATGTTACTTTTGCATTGGACAATAAAAATGTAGTAATAAATGACCTACTGCACAATGGAACTTCTAGGTTATTTCAATTACTATTTAAAAAGTATTCCGTAAGATACAGTCCAAGTGATCTGAAAAACTATCTAGGCATATTTTAAAGAACGAGTGGTCATACAAGAGGCTATTCTCAATCAGAACAGATTTAAGATAATGCATCACATAGAAACAAACAAATAATTTCTGTATTAAGTATCAGCCCCCTCAGATGAAGTTGTCAAACAATTTAATATATTATCAGTATTGGGATGATTCAAATGAACTTGAGAGATTACGAATTTTGATCTCTTCTCAGGCAGCTGGACACACAGGTCATGCCAACAAAATAGACTCAATTATTCGAGAACTGCGCGAAGCTGAAACTGGATATAATAACATGAAAATTAATAAATTTGGAAAACATCTAAATCGTGATTGCGACACCGATTATGCTGAACAACGCGAAACTGAAGTACAAAACTATTGGAAAGATTCTTAAACTACATGTTATATACCTAGTATTATAAAATAGTAACAACGTTTTAATCAAGTACTTTTCTTGAGGGAAGCAATACGCTTCTCATTTTCAACGTAAATCAAATATACTAATTTCATTATGATAAAGCGATAATTGATCACGTTAGAGGACATTCGCAAGACGTTGAAATTGATATAAACGGAAAAGTGTATGTACTACCCGAAGTACAGCGTATGATGCTGAAACGAATGGATGCAATAAGTTTTTGCGACCGAAAAAATGCCACGTTACAGTTAAATTTTATGCTAAAATTCCATTTTAAATTTTATTATTTAATACTTAAAGTAAATAAAATCTTGTGTATAGATCCATGTAAGAATCACAATTAAGATTTATTACAATGTAGTAATTACAATAAGTACAAGAAGATATACAAGGTGGTTACTAAAACAAACCGGTTTTGTGTGTGTTTTGTTGATGTTAAGAGTTTGTGGGGGCGCAGCGCTGGGGCTTCGGTAGCGGGTGTCTTTGTTCGACGGTTGTTTGTTAAATGATGAATGCGGAATGGGACTCCTTAAGGCTTCGCTCCACGAAAAAAAATAAAACATGGTAAAGAATTTAGATGAGTCATGACGTAATCGTTCTCAATCATGAATGCGGTATGGGGTTCCCAAGGACTTCGCCGCGCAAATTGCAAAAAATAAAATGTGGTGAAGAATTTAGATGAGTTATGACGAAATCTTGCTTGTAAGGTAGCTTGTGGGACCGGTAGGGCTTTTCCTCCGGTTTTATTTTCGTTGCCGTGGTGTGAATGGTAGGAGGATGCTTCATTGATGAATTATTCTTTAGGGTTTCGCCCCAAGTGTTTGTTTGACGTCGATGGGTGCTGAATGGGGATGTGCCCCATTAGGTTAAGCAAAATTTTAAATAAACGTGCACGTGCTGAAGAATTTAGCTCGGGCGGGTTCATCGCAGTGCTAGACCCTCGCGCCCGAGAGCTTCCATATCAGGAATTATTGTTTGTATTAAATACAAAACAGCATGTGATGTTTAAAAATTTAAAAGGACACACACACATTTTAGGCGGCAGGTGCTGAATGGGGCTGTCCCCTATTAAGTAATTGAATACTTGAGAATGAAGATTTAAGTTAACGTAAAAGAATTAAAAGAATTAGCAAAATTTCAAATAAACGTGCGTATGGTGAAGTAAAATTTAGATGATTCGTGACGTAATCACCATTGTTGTTTGAATTTAAGAGAAAATATTGATATATCTGAAAATCATTTACAATAGGTAAGTGTTTTGTGGTTCAAAAAGGCGTTATTTGTACATGGGGAAAAACCGTGGTTGGTAACGTATGAATGTAAAAAATTTAGATGAATCGTTGATGTAATCATCACATACAACTTTTAGCTCGGGGTTCTGAAGTACCAAGACCTCTCCCCTGAGATCCTCTATTTCAGAAATTATTTTTGTTAGTATGAATTTGAAAGTACTCGCCATCGTCGGCGTGGTATGATGGAGAGAGTAGCGCTCCTTCGGCTGGTGCTAAATGGGGATGTGCCCCATTTGGTACTTGAATAGTTAAGAATGAAGATTAGGGTATTTTTCAATTTAAAAATAACATACTAGATCTGCCACAGCTTCCAATGTTTCTCTTTTAAATAGCTATAGCTTTTAGCTTCTGCAGGGCGTAGCGCTAGAGCTTCAACCCTAAAGCCTCCGTTTTAAGGATCATTTTGGTGTTAAATGCAAAAGATGTAATGTTAAAAGTTAAAAGAACACACGCTTCAATATTTTATATTCAAAAAATTACAACCTTGGAATTTTCCTAATTATAGTTTGAATTTAAAATGACATATAGTTATATATGTTAATTGTGTGGTTTTTGTTTATACGTAAAAACAACTAGTTGCATCACCACACATTATTAATTCTCCTGTAAGCAGAATAAGTTTTATATTAACCAAAGGTTTTGCTTTTATTAGCAATTAGAATACATTTAAATGTATTAATTTTATGATACATTGTTATTCATCATCATAAATTTAAATGGACCTTTTTTTCAAACCAGTTCCCAGCTTGCTTTTGAAGATCTGTATTTATATCAATATATGGCTTTAGCCTGGAGCATTGCTTAAATTTAAGTACCATACGAATAGCTTTTAAGTTTGGTGCCAATAAATAAAGAAAGAAAAACATGCAATCAGTAATACCACTGTTTGTTGCATACAAAAAATGTTTCGACTTGTTGCAGATCTAATCTATTTTTTGTTAAAAATGTATTGTTATTTTTTAAATTAATGTATATATATTGTAGTAGTTTCAATAGGGCTAAATCTACGTATAAACAAAGTAATTTCAAAGCACCCTGTATAAAGGAAATAACCAGAATTTACTTGCAAAATTTATTCCAGTTAGTTCATTTTTAAGTAACAGGTATTAACAAAATTTTACAAATAATGAATAAAATTTAGTGAGGTTTGTAGAGAAAAGAATGTTAGAAGCCAATGCAATTAATTTATTAATTTAATTGAGTTTAATTGAACGGTTATTTACGTATAATATGCATAAAAGCGTGTAAAAATCCAATAATACCAAGGTGAAACGCGTTGCTAACAAACAAATATATCGGTGGGGTTGAAATACGCTGAAAATCCAACTCGTAGACATGTTAGTTAAAACGCTCGTTAAGATTAAACACCTGCAGAATTTTAAATGTCAAGTTCCATTTATTTTGTAGATAACAAACAAGGATTCTAAGGATTGTACAAACGGTCGGATGTTTTGCATGAAACGCTAATGAGCGGTTATTTATAGCACGTCCACGTGGGTTAGATAGCAGATGGTCTGGAATATGATTTCTACCACTCAAGCAAAGTGAGAAAGAGACGTAAAATATGCACAAGCAAGGGACAGCGTTAGTATAGGCGGGATTTGTGAAACGTCAATGCACAGTCTATTGGTCGATATTGTTAGTCGCACATCAGACAAGACACGGGAATATTGAATATCAATTTTCAGAAAAGATCGTAACGACGCGCTGAATTCGAGGATTTACAAATCGGTTAGAAACAATATTTTAAGAACGTGTTATTTTAAATTACATTTTTCCCGGTAAGAGGGTCTGGAGAGGTTACAGTCGAAGCATATAAATACTTGACGAATTAGCACGGTTCGCTCTCTTATTTAATCGTGGTTTTAGTATTTTGAACGCGTCAAATTACGTACCCCAGTTACCACGAGTTTGTAAGTATAATAAAATTATTTTAAATTATATTGCATGTTGTTAGCCTCATAATTTGTACGCGATTTGTGCCGATTTTACATTTTTTATTTGAGGTAGCACATACATTTTTTTTTAACAAGCTCGTGTAGTGACGTTAAGTAACGTGGATCAAATTAAATAATTATGAAAGAAGTATAATTAATTTGGGATTTGGAAATTGGATACACCGAGGAGGCAGTGCAAGCAGCTCAACTTAAATAGGGGTTCTTCTACTAATAACTAGAAGCAGCCGGCAGAGCAGAGAGAAGCAAATACACGGCATCGTCAACGGAGCATAGATCTTCTAGAAATTCCAGGTAACGCTATAAAATTGTGTTGTTATAAACTATGAAACTATGAATATTGGGTGACGTATGAGAGTGATTTTAAAAGTAGTGTGCATTATTTTGCGTATTGAAGATAACTCATATAACTAACTTTATTATGGTATTTAAATAGAAATCTGAAGGTGCATATAAAGCTTATTAACGTTCCATCAGAAAGTTGAATTTTGTGAAGAGTACATGGGTTTTTTTTTTAGTTTGTTGTAAGAGTATGCAAAGTATAAAGGCATACATTATTCATAATTAACTGGGTTATCATGAGCTCACCATACTCCAGAGTTTACGTAGATTTAAAATAAATTGAAAAAAAAAATGAGAAAGAAGGTACTATTCAGGGCCCATTTACTCCGGGTACATTCTATGTGTCTGATGATTTAAATTAAAATACAGGACATTACAAAATAGGATTTATTGAGGTGTAACTTGATCACTAAAATGTGGATAATATTGAATTTTATTTGTAAATAGTGATAAATAAAAGATTGTATGTTTGTTGTATTTTGTGGTTTTATTGGGAGTGTGCGTGAATGATAGAGAATATGAGAGTGAATCAAGATATCCAAGAGGAGGTCCAACTGAGCTAGCCGAAAGCAGTTGAAGAAAGCAATTCAACCGAGGAAGAGAGGAATTTGGGTAAGAAATTATTTTTTTTGAATTTTTATTTTTGGTGAAATTTTCGGGTTTTGAAAATTTAATAAAACTTTCGAATATATTTTTGTTGGTAAGATTTTTATCCAGAGAACCACGGCAATCTTATGACGGCCCAACGTTGGGGCTCGAATGCTTTTCTTCTCAGGCGCGGCATTTACCCGAGAACCACGGCAATATATATATATATATATATATATATATATATATATTGCTGTGATTTTGCCCAACGATTGGGCTCAATCTTTAATTTCCTATGATGTGCCCCACGATTACGCGTGTCATTAATTTGCTATGATATAGCCCTTTTAGTTTTCAAGCCTCTACGATGGGTGCCATTTTTAATTATGTGTAATTCCTTTTTATGCCCCTATGTTGTACGTTATATTTTATTTGCTTGTTTACCACGACTAGCTCATTAAATGCTCGACTTCCTAATAATAAGAATCTTATTTTAACCTTTAAATGGATTTAAATAAAACAGTTCAAAAACACAATATAATAATTGACAATATGTACAATGTTAGGTAAACTCAAAATTTTCCGTTGTACAAAATATTTACATTTACCAATTTTGTGTTTTCCTGAAAGCCAGCAAAAAATATCGTTTAATTACTCTCAAGTATTTTCAAACGTTTTAAGATGCTTTTCCCTGTTTTCATATATTCAAATGACCTTTTTGATGAGTTTTACAAATACATAATGTATTACGATTATTAAATTTGAAACAGTCTTTAAATAATAAAATGTTTAGAAATCGCTAACTTGGAATGGTCAGTGGAGTTCCCTCATGGTGTCTGTGGTCTGCATCACTTGTTGTGTCCTCTATACTTGTTGGCCAGAATTATCCACCTTTGATCTCTAGTATTTTCCTTGAATTAACTTTGAGTACCCTTTTGATCTCATTTTCAGACGTATTTTTAGATTTGCGTTAAGGCTTAGATGTCGACATGAACATCGACTTAACAAAAGTCGGATCAACAACAATTGGCATCAACAAAAATGTCGTCCCAATAAAAGAAGCTTCAACAAAAGCCGTCCCAATTTAAGAAGCCCTGTTTTGTTAAATATTAGAAATAAATTTAATTAATTGTTTAACTTACGTCTATTTGTAAATCGGCTTATTTTTCGTCGCACAAATTTTGCACTTTCAAATTTCATTTATACTGAATTTTAACGTTTCACTACTTATTCTCATTACGTAAATTTCTGTTGCATTTGAGCATAGTTCGTGCTTGGTTGAATATGGACTAAATGTTTATTCATTTTCTATTGTATTTATAAGTCTTTCCCATTAATCGTTTCCATTGGCGTGTTTATCGATTAAGGCTTGACCTTTGCCTTATCTTGGCAGACCTCGGTATTTTCTCAAATTTCCTGGTTTAATTCTTCGACGAAATGCTTCATCAATCACGTGAGCGTTTTGTATATTACAGCATTTTATTAGGATTTTCGATTATTGCTTTTATTCAGTCACGTATTTAATGTTTAGAAGTCTAAGACTTATCATATAATTGACCCGCCTGGTGTTTATTTGTTTGTTACAGAATGTTGGTTTTCAGAACAAATGTCTTCTTTCTAGTCACGTATTTAGTGACGTATTAAAATTTGTTTGCATATAGATGCGTTGATATTTTCGACGTAATTATTAAATATTTGGAATGCCAATTTATCTGTTTCCCGATAATTTTATTTGCTGCAATTAGTTGCTTCTAAAATCTTATCTTTAATAGTAAATTATACTTAAATATATTATACAACGCAGACATTCCTATTCTAATTAAATGGTATTGGATTATTACTAAATGAGCTTCTTTCTCATGCATTTAATCAAATATCCTTTATATACAGTGTCCTCGCAATTAACTTTTTGTAGAATAGTCGACTTACTCTTATAATTGATGGAACTATTTGATTTTTTTAAAGTTAAAGTTATTTACATCTATACTACGACCCCTATGACAATCTACCCTTAAACAACCTTCCAATCATAGCATTATTCCCCCAAATTAAAATAGAAAATTTTTAATCAACGCCCTTTTTGGCGCCCACCGTGATTTTAAATCCCCATTGATTAAAAATTCTTATATTTTTATTTTATTGTTGACTATCTCCTTTGTTTCAAATTGGTTTTTAATAGATGTTTCATTAAACTGAGCCCCCGGTTGTCAATATGCCAAATGATCATGTACTAAAAATACGTTGGTTGTACAAATTTAGCAGGTTTAAACATAGTCGTATCTAGCTAACTGAATTGTATTAGTTTTCTTTAACTTCAAAAATAACTGAAAACTTTTGTCTACAAATTTGCTTTTACTTCCTCATATTTTCTTAAAAACTTAAAAATCGAGGCAGTCAAGTCAGATCTATAATTGTATATAGTTTTTACAAATACGTTACATTCTGAAAACTATGCATCCGAATTTTATTACATTGTACTGAAAAATTATAGAATTAAAATTTTATATTTTTTATTCGTTTTAGAAGCAAGTTTTAGAATACAGAAAAGAAACTAATTTAAGAATACGGCATATTTTAGTACCTTGTATTACGCTTATGCCGTTTGAAATTCCTTTTGTTCTGACGGTGCATAAATTATTATTTACTCTTTACAAACAAAGTTATTTCTCTTCGTACTGTTGTTTTTGTAAACAATCAAGCGTTTGAAAACCGCTTGTATACCGTTTAATGAATATTCATCATATTTGCGTAAAATCAAAATGAGGTATCAAGGGTACCTCTTTCTTCGTCTATCTTTCTTGTGATCTAAATAGAAGTAAGCGTTTACTTTGGTTAATTGTTAGAGTAAAAACATATCTCTGTTTTATATACTATACAAATAAATGGGCATATAAACCACTAAGATATTGGGGGAAATGGTTTTCGGCATTCCAACAGCTACACGGAAAGCGTTGTAGACTCCTTTGTTTTACGATGACAAAAGTTTCGGATAATTTTAGATGCTACGCCAACCTTTAATTGATATTTTAGTTAAGAAAATACACCTATCGAAGCTTTGTTTTTAATTTAATCAGATGCAATACGTCTTTCAACTAAACATTGTGTCTTAAGACGTCTTAAAAGAAACTCTGTATTTGATTAGCTTACTCCCGAATCGTAACAAATCGGAGGGTATACCTATCGATGGCATGTCTTTTATAAATTCAGTTGTTAGTGAGCGCTTCTCGAGAGTAGACCTCCGACTCTTCATGTTAGAATTTTATAGCGCAAAAGAAATACCCCAGCTACCGTGGTTTGTGTAAATTAAATGAAGTGTCAAGTGTGTGAAAATATCGATTCAACACTGGATAAAGCAAAATTCAGACAACTATGGGTGACGTTCCTTAAAAACAATTATAAATACAATTATTTTAGCAATTTCTGTATTAATAAAGTCCACAAATGGGATTAGGTTATTCACTGTACGAAGTATAATTTTTAGGTTACTATAAATTTTAATCTAATGTAAGATTATTTTGAACCATATTTGATCTATATCCAAAGGTTGTCATATTTATTTGTTAGTTTTTATAGTTAGAAGTATTGTCATCATCGTAGTTAGTACAGGTGTGATTCTGTGTTGTCCACAAGGATAATGGCGTCAGATGATCTTATCGTTTGAGAACAAAGACATCATATGTAGTTTGGTGTTGACATGTAAAATTACGATTTTTGATTTTAGGTCGACATTAAGTAATTTTAAATATATATATATATATATATATATATATATATATATATACATATATATATATATATATATTACTCATATTTAGACCAGGGTAGAAAATTAAATGATCACATCAAATAATTTTAATCACCGGGTAGAAGCTTTGGGAAAAGGTACGCGCTAGTAAAAAAACCGTGAAGCATAAAAATTCATTCGTTTCATTAAAAATAAGGGAGTTAAATTATGTACAAGACGCTTGCTATATAAAAAAAAGGGAAGCAGTATTAAAAAGCTCCACGTGTAATATAGTTATTCCTAGTAAAGAAACAAATGGAAATTACGTGCAAAATTTATATTAATTAACTCAATTTAAGTAACCGGTATTAAACAAAGTGTACACATAATAATTAATATTTAATTTGTATTCGCTAAAAATGAAAGGGTAAAAGTCAATTTTAGTTGGAGTTAATTAAACCATTATTAATAAAAAGCATAAAAGCCTGTGAAAATCCAAGATTAAAATACCATGAAATAAAGCTCTGAGAATTAATAGTACGATTGAACACCTGCGCAGTTTAAAAGTCACGTACAGCGAAAATTTTGCAGATAACAAATGGTTTCAGAGAATGTTGGAGAAACCGTCGCTTATATTAACGGGAAGGTTGGATACGGGGTTATTTAACCCAGATAACAGTCCATGTGGACTGAAATAATCGATAGTAAGGAATATCAATTTGCACCAATAAGAGCAGGGTAGATAGATACAGATAATATGCACAAGACCGAGACACATATAGTAAAAGGCGTGGGTGGAGCAACGTCATTGGGTTGCGATTGGGTGAAAATAAAAGGCAAACTTGAGAGGTAAAAATAACATTTCTGTATAAAATTTAATTAGTTATTTCCAGACGTTGCGAGCCGTGTCGAAATTTCTGAGATTTAACTGGGGCGAGTGCAAATTTCGAAAAATCGCATGCCGGGCTGCGGAATGGGAACCTAGCATGCGAAATTCTGAAGAATTGTCCGTTTTGAGGACCAGACCTACAGACGGGCTAACCGCTATATATACCCAGGTTAATATGAACAAGCTCTTTTAGATCTTCGACTTGATTCAATGCGTTACACAGTGCTTTTTAGTTTTCCGGTTTTGATGAAATAATTTAAACAGTTTGCTCGTATATTTTGGTGATTTAAAAAACAGTTTGTTCTTTACGTGCTACAATGAATGTACTTTAGTGCACTTAGAAAAGAAGATACAAGGTAATAAAGTTAGTATCACTGTACTAATTAGTCAAAATTTGCACCGACGAATGAATACACAAAAGTAGGCAGTTTTGGCGTATATTGATGAAAGAAGCATGAATTTCTTTGTTATTTTTCGGGGGTGTTAATAATTAAATGGTTCATAAACATGACTGGATCCACAAAACAAGGTTCAGATATACACAGATGTGTTCCGGAAAAGCCCTGAAACAACTTTAGATGAATGGTGGTGGAGAAATTTTAAAAGCGTTGAGAATCAGAAGCCGTAAATATAACCCAGTTGGAATGGTGTGATTAACAAAAGGGACGAGGTACATTGAAGCTACGAGTGCAGTAACCTTCAGGTAAATTATACTATTTTGTTTGAACTTTGATGTTTTCGTGTGTGTTGAATAACTTTATAATTTATTTACTTAAAATGGACAGTAATGAAGTTGTACTAACAACAAATTTTTAATTTTAAGGTGAAATTTTCTTGTTTAAGTCGAAAGGAGTATTTAGTATTTATGTTCTTGATGAAAATTTGGGTATGTCTTTGAGCTCAATTAGACGAACCTGGTTAATTAACGTAAAGGGGTGGTAGATGCTCCCTTTGTACTCAGACTCAGGTCTGCATATATTGTTATATTAATTAGTAGGCATCCTACAAGGACTTTAATTTTGGATGCATATTAAAATGATAACAAACTTAAATCTTGAAATTTTCTGATACTGAAATTTATGCTGAATATTTAATTTTGAAATTTTAATGTATTGTGAATATTGCTGTAAATAGAGTTAACGTTGATGTTTGTGGTAGGAATGTGTTTGTTTTTTTTTATGAATGAGGATGAAGGTTTATCTAGGGGAGCAGCCGAGGCGATGAACAGAAGAAAGTCAACGGACCAGTTAAGTTAATAGCTTTTTGTAGGTTTTACAGCATTCTTGACGCCCAATCTGAGGGGCTCGATTCGAAAACCGTAGTTCCCGGATTTTGGTGGATTCACAGCAATATATATATATATATATATATATATATATATATATATATTATTGTGTATGAAAGAATCAGATAAAATATAATTAAATCAAAAAGTTAAAGTATAAATGATTGCACATATAAAGGTGGTGTCGGCTTTTCAAATATTTAGAAACAGCGGCAAATCTTTCCTGATAATACCGCAACCTGACTTACATGCATATATTTAACCACGCTGAAGAATACTCTCCTAACGTGTAACGTGCATTTTTATAGCTTAACATTTTACGCTTTTTCCCAATTAGTAAATACATTTCTGTAACTACTCTTTCTATATTTTATATTTATTAACTCCTTAGGCGAATGCATCGTATTATAATGAGTGGATTGCATCGTTCTTGTCTTGCCGTTCGTATAGATTTTGTTCCTTATGTGGATATACAAGTCTAGAAAATAGACGATAAGGGGTTGTAATAGAACGAGTTGAATAAACAGATGAGTAGTTGTAGTTTGTTCTTGGTTCCTATATATTAATTACGTTAAAAATACTGCTTCTTCTTTGCTTTGACAATAGTGAGAATTAATGCGGTATCAATTTTCGAATTGTTCATGAACAAGCACGGCACGATTTTAGTTGTTTTTCTTGTGAAATAAAAGTTGTATATTACCTGTAGAAAGTGTAGTGCTAATTCCGATTGAAGTAGTATGGTTGATAGGCGAACGTGTTTGGTCGACGCACGTGTTTTACGGAACATTTTACGGACTTACTTTAGTGATACACGTGCTTTACTCATTGTGGTTTTTTTTTTTTGCTTTGTCTTTTTGATATTTAAACTGTGTGTGCGATCTAGTTTCGCGGTCCTTTTTTTTTATCAGAGTAGTGCATACTTTGGATTATCCAAATACAGTTGATACTGTAGTTTCTGAATTTTCTAACCCCAAAGAATCTAAAATAGATCATTGCTTGCGCAAATTTCGTTATTTGCGAAATATAACAGATTACCGGTTTACAAAGGTATTGGTTGAAGTTTCTCTCTACTTTTAAGATGTTTATGAAAATAATATACATTTGGTCCCAGTTGAAATTAAACTAGTGCTACAAAATATTACGAAATTATTGTCTCTGGAAATAGAATTAACAAGAAATTTATCAATGCTACATAGTTCCGTCGCGTAATAATGTCTGCTGCTAACACCAGTGAAATACGTAGGTGTGATTAGGGTAACGTGTGATAAGTTCCATCAACACCTTCCCAGTCAAGGGTGAAGTGCTGCGTTAGTGCCGGACATCGTGAATCCCACACTTCAATTGCAAGGAAGCGTTACTGAAGGACCTTTTGTAAGTTGAACTATTTCCTACTTATTCTTACTTTAAATATCTATCCGTTGTTTTGCCATATCTTTGTCGTTCTGATACCTTTTACCATAGACTTGCATGCTATTTGAAAAAAAAAGAAGAATCAACAATACTGGATGACTCATATCAATTGTGCTTACCCATTTATTTTTTTGTTAAAATTTTGTCTGATTTATGTTTAATTGGTGTGTGAGGAAACGTTTCTGCTACTCCCCAATATTACCTCACTTTGTACTAAAAATTTTTGTATTGCTTTTACCGTTGTTATATTATATTGATCATCCAAACAGTTTTTTTTACATTCTACAAAGTACTGAACAATCTATGCTCGATCAGCATTCTATGCTTTTTCTTTATTTCAGGTTAGCAGGACTAATTTTTTTTTATTGCAGGTTTGCTATTCTAATTTTTTTATTGCATGTATTGTTAATAACTCCTTACAGCCGCGTACATTATATGTTGGTCTGCTTTCTACAACCCCCCCTAATCTCCGATTGAGCTCGGTCATTTCTTCGATTTTCTTCGTGTTACGCACGGCTACGAGCCAACGTAGCATAGATTTGGCGCCCAACGGGGCTGCCACGATAAACGTGACATAAATTTGGCGCCCAACGTGGGGCGAAATTATTTTTTTTCCTTCTCGTTTGAACTGGATTTTGTTTAGTATTTAGTTATTTCGTTAATTTAGTTTCTCTATCGAACAAGCCTAATAATTCGTTTTTGTGTCTTTAAATATTTGGGTGTTTGTTGATTCTGTAGTAATGGTGGACTATTGGAAATTAAAAGTTGATCGTTTACATGAAGCTGAACTCAAATATGAAGTCGGTTCCCGTGGGTTCGATGCAAAGGTACCTGTATCCGAACTTCGTAAATCCTTTAGGAATATTTTGAAAATGGAATCTTCTGAAACTCTAAGTCCACTTAAATCTGGTGTCGATTTTCATTCCGTGACTGAAGGTTTAACTGAATTAACTACGAAGAGTAAAGATTTTAATGGTGATATTTCAACTGCCGACGGCAAACGTATTATTAGCCTTGCTATGCATCTCAAAGGGAGAATCCAACGCATGAATGTTACTTCTGACGCTGAAACAGTCATACAGTGAAAGTTGTTGCTATGTGTTAGTAATTTACGCAGTGATTGCGATAGGTTATACCATCGCTTTAGACGTTCTTCCACTTCACCTAGGGCACCACTTGTTTCTACGGCTACTATTAATCCGACTACTACGGATACTGAGGATGATCTTACTTCTGCTGAATCTTCTGATGAATTACCTATACCTATATCTATTTCTAAGTCAATTGCTACGTCTGGTTATGGATAGCTGGTGTCTAAATGGGACTTAAAATTTTCGGGTGATGACCGTATGTCTTTAAATGCATTTCTATTACGCGTGGACGAATTATGCTCGGCACGCAACGTTTCTGCTTCCCAACTATTTTCTTCGGCATCAGACTTACTTTCGGGAAAAGCTTTAATTTTATTCAGAGCGCATAGAAAATCCGTAACTAATTGGCAAGATGTTATTCGACTATTAAGAGAAGAATTTCAACCCGTTAATTACAGCGAAAAACTTTTAGAGGAAATAAAGCAACGTACTATGGGTCCCTCATAGTCTATTGGTGTATATTTAGCTACGATGGAAAATGTATTTGCTGGTCTAACAATCTCTCTCTCTGAACCACAGAAACTCGAAATTATTTTACCAAATCTTACCCCTTTCTACCAAACCAAATTAGCTTTGCTTGATCTGAATACTATTACGGAACTTTTACGTGTAGGTCGCAGACTAGAACAGCGCAAAATACAAGTCGATAATTTCAAGTCTCCTCCTGCTCTGAACTTTTCTCAACTCCTAGAGCCTGACTTAGCTTATACAGGTTCTGTGGTCCGCAGCAAACTTACTTCTGCTTATGTCCCTCCCCATTCTGGTGTTACTACTTCGAAAACACTTGCACCTAGTGCAAGTGATGCTCCTAAAAATATTTCTAATTCTTCCGTTACTTGTAGGAACTGTGGCCAACGAGGACACAAGTCTCCTTCCTGTACTAAACCTCAAATACTTCATTGCTATGGTTGTGGTAAACATAATGTTAGCCGTACCAATTGTACGAGTTGTAACAAAAATTTCAAACTACCGATCGAGTTGCTAAGCCGAGAAACCGACCCGATCCCTTCTACAGTTGTTTTGGTACCTATTATTTCCTCAGAAAATCCTTTCTCTGGTCTTGATGACCGATCTAAATATGTTCTGGATTTTATTTTAGCTAGTTCTCGTGAGGACGACAGACCTTATCTTACTGTTACTATTTTCGACATCGAATTTAAGGGTTTGCTTGATTCTGGCGCTTCTCGTACGAATATTGGTGGTCCTGGTTGGGATATTCTCTATTCTCTTTCTTTGCCTTTGTCCCAAACGGAGATCCACAGCTGTACGGTAGCCAATGGTCAAGCTTGTGACATTCTCGGGTCACTTACTTTACCCATGTCGGTCAAAAATAAAACTATTCTTCTTGACGTCCTAGTCGTTCCTTCTATTTTTTAGTCTCTGATCTTAGGCATTGACTTCTGGAAATCTATGGGTGTTGTCCCAGATTTTCGAACGGGTCAATGAACTTTCGGTTCTTCTTCTACTGTCTCGATCAGTCAGATCAATGCTCTTTCCGATCTGTCGATCATGCAACAATCCGAATTGTCTCTTATAGTCCAACAGATGTTTCATAAAGATGATACTTTACCTTTGGGCTGTACTAATCGCATTGAACATCAGATCTGTACTACATCTAGTCCTATCAAGCATCGATATTATCCCATGTCCCCTACGGTACTTCGACATGTCAATCAAGCTCTGGATGAGATGCTAGAAAGTGGTGTTGTAGAACCATCTAATAGCGCTTCGTCTAGCCCTATTGTTATGGTGCCTACGAAAGATGGCACATATCGTTTCTGCATTGATTTTAGAAAGGTCAATGAGGTTACAGAAAAAGACGCCTATCCCCTTCCTTATATTTCTACGATTCTAGACCGTCTTAGAGACGCAAAATTCTTAACTAGTTTGGACATTCGCTCTGCTTATTGGCAAATACCTCTTTCTTCTAATTCTAAGGCGATTACTGCATTTACGGTGCCTGGTAGAGGTTTATACCAGTTTACTAAAATGCCATTTGGTCTTCATAATTCTCCAGCGACATTTCAGCGACTTATCGATCGTGTGCTTGGTGCTGATCTTGAACCTTTCTGTTTCGCATACTTAGATGATGTGATCATCGCTACCCCTACTTTCGAACAACATTTGGTGGTACTACAGAAAGTGCTTTTTCGTTTAAATTCTGCAGGTCTTACTCTTCGCAGAGATAAATGCATTATATGCCGACCGGAACTCCGTTATCTGAGATACGTAGTAAATCGTCATGGACTCCATGTCGACCCAGAAAAAGCTTCGGCCATTCTTAATCTTCTCCCTCCTACTACTGTAACTGAAGTACGACGCATAGTTGGTATGTGCTCGTGGTATCGTCGCTTTATTCCAAATTTTTCTGCTCTTACTGCTCCAATTACTGCTTTGATTAAGAAAAATTCTAAATTTGATTGGTCTTCGGAATGTCAGCAGGCGTTTAAGCTGCTGAAAGAACACTTGGTAACGGCTCCAGTGATGAGTTGTCCTGATTTTTTTTTGCCTACTATACAAACTGATGCCTCTGATTTTGGTCTGGGTGCTGTGCTGACTCAACAACAGGGTGATGACGAAAAAGTCATTAGCTACATTAGCTGTTCTCTTAAAAAGGCGGAACGCAACTATAGCGCCACCGAAAAAGAATGTCTTGGTGTTATTTGGGCAATTGAGTAATTTCGTCCCTATATCGAGGGTTCTCACTTTACTGTGATCACCGATCACCACTCGCTTATCTGGCTGAATAATCTACAAAGCCCCAACTGTCGTTTAGCTCGTTGGTCTGTACGACTTCAACAATATAACTTCACCATCGTACATCGTAAAGGTAAAGAAAACATCGTCCCCGATGCCTTATCTCGCTCAGTACCTAAAATTGACTTAATTGATGACTTTCCTAAATCTTCTATTACTGTGCCAATTTTGGATCCTTGGTATCTTAAGCTACGGACTCGTGTTAATTCCAATCCTAAACTATACAGTAACTGGCATGTGGAAAACGAATTACTATACAAACATGTAAAATCTAAACAGTCTTTGCTCCAACCTCCTCAAGACGATTGGAAGTTAGTAGTTCCCAGCGAACAACGGAATAGGGTTCTATACGAAAATCATGATCTACCTACTTCAGGTCACCCTGGTGTCCACAAAACTGTCTCAAAAATTTCCATGCGTTACTATTGGCCTAAACTTAGGGCCGCTGTTGCTCGATACGTCCGTCGTTGTAAAATTTGCTCTGCACACAAGGTCGAACAAAAGAAAACTCCTGGCTTTATGTCTCCCCGTGCTACTGCCACTCGTCCTTGGCAAGTCCTATGTACTGATATTGTCGGTCCTCTTCCTAGATCCTCTAAAGGTAATTCTTTCATTTTAGTTGTTGCCGATTGTTTTACAAAATATGCTTGTTTCTTTCCTCTACGTGCGTCTACGGCCGCTGCTGTTGCTCGAACCATTGAGGAAAATATTTTCCTGGTGTATGGTACTCCTCAGTATCTAATTGCGGACAATGGTGTACAATTTCGTAGTAATATTTTCACTTAACTCTGTGATTCTTATCGAACAAAAATTCTGTTTAATGCTCGCTATCATCCTCAGGCGAATCCGGCCGAACGTATTAATAGAGTCCTAAAAACTATGATTTCTTCTTACGTTTCTGATAATCAACGTCGGTGGGACGTTAATTTAGCAAAAATTGCTTGTGCTATTCGAACGCTTAAACATGAGGTTATTGGTTACTCCCCGTATTTTGCTCTATATGGTTGTGAGCATGTTCTCTACGGCGATCATTTTGGAAAACCTCTTCATCCTGATGATGTTCTTATGGATCCCGAACGTCCTATTCCTCCTACTGACTTAGTCAAATTTGAGTCACTTCGTGAAGAAATTTCGAAACGCCTTTCCTTAGCATACAAGAAAAATGCAAAACACTACGATCTTCGTCGTCGTCCCTTAACTTTATCTCCTGGCGATCGCGTTTGGAAACGCAATTATGTTCTTTCGGATGCTACTCGCTACTTCAATGCTAAACTTGCTCCCAAATATGTGGTTCCCTTTACTATTAGGACTAAACTTTCTCCTTGGACCTATATCTTAGTGGATGATTCTGGTAACGATCTGGGTACTTGGCATATTAAGGACCTCAAACCCGATAAAACTTTAGACCCTCCAGACATTGATCCTGAACCTCCGGATCCTAGAATGCTCCCTACGGCCGATTCTATTTTGACCCTTACGTGTCGCTATCCCTAATGGCTTGTAATTTTTTTGGCTTATTGGTCTTGTGTTTTCTCTGATAAGCTTGTGTCCGAAAACACTGGCGCCCATTTCGTATTCCTATTTATATTTTGTAGCTAGCCCATCCCGTGACCTTTTCTTTTGGCTAGTTCTACCATTTGTTTACTATTTAATAATCTATAGGAACACTGTGGCACGATTTAAATAAAATTTAAATAAAAACCCTTAACCACAAAAATATTTAAATTACTAGATACGTATTTCGACCACTATGTGGTCATCATGAGTAGGAAACCTCTTAAAAAAAAAAAACATAATAATAATAATTAGCTGTTGTTCTGGAACACTTCAGAGGATATTCTCCTCACCACTTAGGCTGAAGTGAACCTTCCCAACCTATAATTTACTATATTGTTGCTTTAAACACTATCGAGGATATTCTCCTCACCCGCAAGCTGGTGTTCTCAACAACGAACAAGTGAATTGTGACATTATACCTTAAATCTACTTAATTTATACTAATTCTAAATCTACTGAAGCGGAACCAATTTAATCTTGCTTTCTCATTGGTTGTTGACCAATAGGGAAAGCAAAGCAGATGGCGCTATTGGCCCTTTATCGGTTTTTAAGAAGGGTCCTTTATATTTAACAATTTTAATTGATTCATAGGCATTTAAGGAGGAAAACGTTGGTACCGCTTTTAACAATTTAACATTTTCTAGTTTAACGGGGTGGCTGGTTTCAAATATATGTTTGGCGACCTGAGACCTTTCATATTTACCATATTTGAAGTGAGCAATGTGTTCTTTAAATTTTGTTGTTATATTTCTCTTGGTCTGACCAATATATTTTTGAAAACACCCTGGCCCTGCACAACTAATTTCATAAATCCCCGACTTTTGCAATTTTTCCACCTTGTCTTTTGGATTACCTAGCAAATCTTTAATTTTATTAGTATTAGTGAAAGCAATTTTGAAATTACACTGTTTGAATATTTTATCAAGACCCTTTGTGGTTTTGTGAAACGGAAGTTTAACATATTTAACATTATCGTTAGAGGTGGTTGATTGCAAAGTCGTTGATTTACGGATGTTGATCCTATTTTACACTTTCTAAAATATTATCTATAATATCGGAAGAGAAACCATTGTAATTCGCTATTTGTTTAATAAGAGCAAATTCCTTATTAAATCTGTTTTTATTTAAAGGAAATTCAATAATCTATTAATTAAAAGTTAAATGAAGCCAACTTATGTTGTATGCTATGATTAGAGGAAGACAAAATAAAGCGATTTACATTGGTTTCTTTTCTATAAATGTCAAATTCTAATTTATTACCATTTCTAATTACTAATGTATCTAAAAGGGTAATTGTCCATTATTCTCTAGTTCATACGTAAATTTTATGCTTTGAAATTTTGAATTCATTTCTTTAAGAAAATCATCAACATTTGATTTAGAAGTGTCAAAAACTGCAAAATATCATCCACGTACGTTAACCATATTCTTGGGAAGTATTTGGAGTTTTCTTTTAACTCGGTTTCAAAACGAGACATAAATAAATTTGCTATGAAAGGTGATAGCTATTTCCCATTGCTGTGCCTTCATGTTGTTCGTACAACTTGTTGTTGAATTGAAAACAGTTCTGGGACATGCAATGCGAAACAAGCTTGATATAGTCCTCAACTTTATCATCATCAATATCACTATCTATAAGAACATCCTTTAAATATGTTAAAGTACGTGGTATTGGAACACTAGGAATAATGAACTGACATCAAATGAAATTAAGATTTCCTTCTCTTCTAATGTGATATTTTTAATTTTATTAATGAACTCTAAAGAGTTTTGTACAGATAAACTATTAAACTTTAAAATCTTAAATTCATTTGACAGCCACCGTGATAAATAGTAAGTCGGTGAGTTGATACCTGAAACTATTGGTCTCATCGATTTATTATTTTTGTGAATCTTTGGTAAACAGTAAAGTTTTGGCATTTCGGGATTTGAAATTGTTAATTTTAATTTTAGTGTGGGCGAAATTAGGTTTGGACATTCTTTCAAATAGTAATAGTAATAGTAAGCTTAGTAGATTGGAACTGGAAACGTATAAATCGCACCTAGCACTAACGTGCAATTTCTTCGAGTCCGGTTTTCAGGAATGGAGTAATTTCCAGAGTATTGTTTTTGAAGTCAACAATCATAAATTGTTAGACAAAATTAATAGTCAAAACACTAAGTTGAAGTTTCTTTTAAAGAAACACAATGTCAATGTACCTCCTAAAAAACTGGAAATTACTTCACCTCCATTAGAGTCAATAGTTGTTAACGAATCGTCGAAAATCTTTAATAATGAAGAGTTGACTTTCCTTGATCGAGGCCTAAAATTTGGAGTAGATCATTTGAAAACTCCTTTGGAAGACATTATTGCTGGCATTAAAAAATCTATTTTAAAATTAGACGACAATTCAAAAACCTTTATTAGAAACGCGTGCAAAATTCAACTTTCGAACAACTTACGCACTTGCGCAAGAAATGCCTCAGAACAAACAAGGAAAGATCATCTGATTATTAAAGATTTACGACAAAAGAATTGTTATTATTTAAAGGCTGATAAGGGGAATAAGTTGGTTATTCTGGATAAACAAGACTACGTTGATAGAGTAGAGACTTTGCTGTCTGAGGGTCCTTACAGACCAATAGTCAAAAAACGTAAAAATGAAGTTCCTTTAAATAAAATGATTAAATCAACAGAGTCTGTTTTGAAAGAATGTCCAAACCTAATTTCGCCCACACTAAAATTAAAATTAACAATTTCAAATCCCGAAATGCCAAAACTTTACTGTTTACCAAAGATTCACAAAAATAATAAATCGATGAGACCAATAGTTTCAGGGATCAACTCACCGACTTACTATTTATCACGGTGGCTGTCAAATGAATTTAAGATTTTAAAGTTTAATAGTTTATCTGTACAAAACTGTTTAGAGTTCATTAATAAAATTAAAAATATCACATTAGAAGAGAAGGAAATCTTAATTTTATTTGATGTCAGTTCATTATTCCCTAGTGTTCCAATACCACGTACTTTAACATATTTAAAGGATGTTCTTATAGATAGTGATATTGATGATGATAAAGTTGAGGACTATATCAAGCTTGTTTCGCATTGCATGTCCCAGAACTGTTTTCAATTCAACAACAAGTTGTACGAACAACATGAAGGCACAGCAATGGGAAATAGCTTATCACCTTTCATAGCAAATTTATTTATGTCTCGTTTTGAAACCGAGTTAAAAGAAAACTCCAAATACTTCCCAAGAATATGGTTAACGTACGTGGATGATATTTTGCAGTTTTGACACTTCTAAATCAAATGTTGATGATTTTCTTAAAGAAATGAATTCAAAATTTCAAAGCATAAAATTTACGTATGAACTAGAGAATAATGGACAATTACCCTTTTAGATACATTAGTAATTAGAAATGGTAATAAATTAGAATTTGACATTTATAGAAAAGAAACCAATGTAAATCGCTTTATTTTGTCTTCCTCTAATCATAGCATACAACATAAGTTGGCTTCATTTAACTTTTTAATTAATAGATTATTGAATTTCCTTTAAATAAAAACAGATTTAATAAGGAATTTGCTCTTATTAAACAAATAGCGAATTACAATGGTTTCTCTTCCGATATTATAGATAATATTTTTAGAAAGTGTAAAATAGGATCAACATCCGTAAATCAACGACTTTGCAATCAACCACCTCTACCGATAATGTTAAATATGTTAAACTTCCGTTTCACAAAACCACAAAGGGTCTTGATAAAATATTCAAACAGTGTAATTTCAAAATTGCTTTCACTAATACTAATAAAATTAAAGATTTGCTAGGTAATCCAAAAGACAAGGTGGAAAATTGCAAAAGTCGGGGATTTATGAAATTAGTTGTGCAGGGCCAGGGTGTTTTCAAAATATATTGGTCAGACCAAGAGGAATATAACAACAAGATTTAAAGAACACATTGCTCACTTCAAATATGGTAAATATGAAAGGTCTCAGGTCGCCAAACATATATTTGAAACCAGCCACCCCGTTAAACTAGAAAATGTTAAATTGTTAAAAGCGGTACCAACGTTTTCCTCCTTAAATGCCTATGAATCAATTAAAATTGTTAAACATAAAGGACCCCTCTTAAACACCAATAAAGGGCCAATAGCGCCATCTGCTTTGCTTTCCCTATTGGTCAACAACCAATGAGAAAGCAAGATTAAATTGGTTCCGTTTCAGTAGATTTAGAATTAGTATAAATTAAGTAGATTTAAGTTATAATGTCACAATTCACTTGTTTGTTGTTGAGAACACCAGCTTGCGGGTGAGGAGAATATCCTCGATAGTGTTTAAAGCAACAATATAGTAAATTATAGGTTGGGAAGGTTCACTTCAGCCTAAGTGGTGAGGAGAATATCCTCTGAAGTGTTCCAGAACAACAGCTAATTATTATTATTATGTTTTTTTTTTTTAAGAGGTTTCCTACTCATGATGACCACATAGTGGTCGAAATACGTATCTAGTAATTTAAATATTTTTTGTGGTTAAGGGTTTTTATTTAAATTTTATTTGTTCACTATTTGACTATTATAGTCGCTTTCTACATCCATTCCTTGAGGTAGGCTTTAGATATATTTTCTTTTCCTTTAGGTATTTCGACTTGGTCGCTTTTGTAGGTCTGTTAGCTAACCTTTGCTTGAGTAATCGTTTCATACGAATCTGTGTTACCTCAGTCGGAAGTATTCTAGATTGTGTACTAGCTTGCCTTTGGCTTTTACTTTGTCTTGGTTCTTTCTTTGCTGCACACTTGAGGTTGACAGTTGTGTCGTCGAGTTGGTTTGCTACGAGTTCTCTCCCTCGTTTTTTTTCTTCCTTTCCTCTTGGTTTGTCCGCGGGAAGCCAAAACTTTTCTTTGTGGTGGAGAACAGAAATGTCTTTTTGGAGACATCCGTCTTTTGAAGTTTGTGAAAGTAGCTAAGAGCTTTAATCCTCATTGGGTATTTACTTGATGCTTTCTTTACCTGTTCTGTCGTTGTTGGTTACAATAGATGACTTTGTCTTCTTTTGAAAAAAAAATGTTCATTTTCTTATACTGGTGTTGGTCCTTCGGACCGGAAAAGAAAAATTTGTTTGGTTCCTTGTCTGTCGTTTTTTTTTCTTTCACCCCGACGTCTTTATTTTGCTAGGGGGGAATCTGTAACGTGCATTTTTATAGCTTAACATTTTACGCTTTTTCCCAATTAGTAAATACATTTCTGTAACTACTATTTCTATATTTTATATTTATTAACTCCTTAGGCGAATGCATCGTATTATAATGAGTGGATTGCATCGTTCTTGTCTTGCCGTTCGTATAGATTTTGTTCCTTATGTGGATATACAAGTCTAGAAAATAGACGATAAGGGGTTGTAATAGAACGAGTTGAATAAACAGATGAGTAGTTGTAGTTTGTTCTTGGTTCCTATATATTAATTACGTTAAAAATACTGCTTCTTCTTTGCTTTGACAATAGTGAGAATTAATGCGGTATCAATTTTCGAATTGTTCATGAACAAGCACGGCACGATTTTAGTTGTTTTTCTTGTGAAATAAAAGTTGTATATTACCTGTAGAAAGTGTAGTGCTAATTCCGATTGAAGTAGTATGGTTGATAGGCGAACGTGTTTGGTCGACGCACGTGTTTTACGGAACATTTTACGGACTTACTTTAATGATACACGTGCTTTACTCATTGTGGTTTTTTTTTGGTGTTTTGTCTTTTTGATATTTAAACTGTGTGTGCGATCTAGTTTCGCGGTCCTTTTTTTATCAGAGTAGTTCAGACTTTGGATTATCCAAATACAGTTGATACTGTAGTTTCTGAATTTTCTAACCCCAAAGAATCTAAAATAGATCATTGCTTGCGCAAATTTTGTTATTTGCGAAATATTACAGATTACCGGTTTACAAAGGTATTGGTTGAAGTTTCTCCCTGCTTTTAAGATGTTTATGAAAATAATATACATTTTGTCCCAGTTGAAATTAAACTAGTGCTACAAAATATTTCGAAATTATTGTCTCAGAAAATAGAATTAACAAGAAATTTATCAATGCTACATAGTTCCGTCGCGTAATAATGTCTGCTGCTTACACCAGTGAAATACGTAGGTGTGATTAGGGTAACGTGTGATAAGTTCCATCAACACCCTCCCAGTCAAGGGTGAAGTGCTGCGTTAGTGCCGGACATCGTGAATCCCACACTTCAATTGCAAGGAAGCGTTACTGAAGGACCTTTTGTAAGTTGAACTATTTCCTACTTATTCTTACTTTAAATATCTATCCGTTGTTTTGCCATATCTTTGTCGTTCTGATACCTTTTACCATAGACTTGCATGCTATTTGAAAAAAATAAAGAAGAATCAACAATACTGGATGACTCATATCAATTGTGCTTACCTATTTATTTTTTTTGTTAAAATTTTGTCTGACTTATGTTTAATTGGTGTGTGAGGAAACGTTTCTGCTACTCCCCAATATTACCTCACTTTGTACTAAAAATTTTTGTATTGCTTTTACCGTTGTTATATTATATAGATTATCCAAACAGTTTTTTTTACATTTTACAAAGTACTGAACAATCTATGCTCGATCAGCATGCTATGCTTTTTTTTTATTTCAGGTTTGCAGGACTAATTTTTTTTATTGCAGGTTTGCTATTCTAATTTTTTTATTGAAGGTATTGTTACTAACTCCTTACAGCCGCGTACATTATATGTTGGTCTGCTTTCTACAACCCCCCCCCCCCAATCTCCGATTGAGCCCGGTCATTTCTTTGATTTTCTTCGTGTTACGCACGGCTACGAGCCAACGTAGCATAGATTTGGCGCCCAACGGGGCTGTCACGATAAACGTGACAAACGTTTGTAGTTCTGTAAAATTAAATGAAGAAGAAATTTTGTTTATTTATGCCATGGCTTTTGAAACTCACTCAGGGACTATTATATCTAGATATTTCTACTCTGTAAGAAAACATGGGTTCTTGTCATCTTATAGGTACATTAAACACATAAAGCGTCGTCTAGTTAAGATCACTTAACCTCTCGTAGTGCAGATGTTGCGTTCTTATTTTCAAAGATTGATAAATATAACCACAAATGTATAATTTAGATAAACGTTTGAGATTCACATTACTAACAACTATCTTTAAATGGTGCATATACAAGGATAATTTCAAATACCTGTAATTCCTCCGAAGGTGCTTGAGTTGTACATGAACCTCGTTACAGGATAAACAAAATCGTCTTGCGAACGCCTGCAGTTAATACCTGTAGAAAGTAGGTTTTAGTTTTATGTTCTTATTACGTTCACTCTATTTTAGGTTCTATAACTAATAAAATAATAACTCAGGAACAGTATACTTAGAATCCGCTATATGAATCTGTATTCTTGTAATACTCCGCCGCATATGATAAAACGTAGTCCTGTTAGACTGGGAAACCACTGCAAAATGTTCTAAGCTCACTGGTGCTACTCTTCACCAACACTAAAGATGACCCTGTGTTCGCTATAACTGGAATCACTCTTCTTTACTGCACTTGGTTGTATAAAACCTTATTAATTATTATAGGATACACTTATATTCCTTCACAAACATTAAATTCTTTGTAATATTGCTCTTCTTCCACAAACATTAAATTCTTTGTAATATTGCCCCAGTTATACGATGATCAATTAAAAGGGATAAATTTCAAACACATATATTAATTTTTTTAAAATTCAATTACAAGCTCCAAAGCAAAACATCTATTCATTACCCAAAATTCAAAATTAACTAACCTATTATAAACACTTATCACCTAGGAAATAGTCTCTAAAATTATATCTTGCCTACTATATGCAAATGTCTAAGAAGTACATTTATTGATTCCTTATTATTTATGCCTAATTACTATTTTGGAACAGATACTTGTGTCACTTACACTAATTATCATTGGTTGACATTCCACAAATCTTACCATTACTTTATGATAACTAAACATGCTAAAATAAATTCTTTTACAGGCATTATGGTACATTAATTAATTAATGAAATAGAGCATCAATCAAACAGTTACAGACATGATATTTTTAGCAAACCGAAACACATTCAGTTGGAATTACATTAGATAAACGTTTTATCGAAGAACAGTTAACCAAAATGCTTCTTTCAAATCTCAAACGCTTCACCACGAGTAATTAACATTTTTGCCTAGTATAACAAGTAATTATTTATCAATCCTTAGTTTATTGTAGTGTTTTAAATTCAGAAAACATTGATAGGAGTGGTGAATTAATGTGTTTACCCTCAGTACTAACAACTATTTTTTGAACCATTTTATAATATTATATAAGCCCCACTCGGTTTTATAAAATAAATATAAGATTTTATTTCTTCTAAACAGTGTCAAAGATTCTAATAAGCTTATATTTATTTTATTAAATCACGACTAACCTTAAAACGACTTTTGCTTTACAGAAGGCACCACGTTGTGAGCGCCACTGAAACGACTTTTGCTTTACAAAAGACTAAAACGTCTTTTTGTTCTATTGTACTGAAAGCACCACTGAAACGTTTTTCTTCTACAGTAATGAACCAAAAGTTTTTCGACATAGCTAGGGGTCTATTCCTGGGTAGAGCAGTAGAGCAGTAAGAAGTGGGTAAGATTCTGTTTGCAAACCAAAGCCAAGCTAAATCAAATAGGCGCCACCATGTCCTGAGATAATTACGATAATTGCAAAGCACATTTCTAAGGGCGGACGTGGAAACCCAAAGATAAAATGATCGCCTTCGTTAACAAAAACCTGTCTTATCAAAATAAAACGCAGCTCCTGTAAGAAATTGCAAAGATTAAATAAATAAAAAAGTAAAACACCATTTGTGTCCTATAAAAGTATAAAAAAAATAAAAAAATGTATATCTAATATGATATTGGCACCAAATTATTACTCAAAAATCTTACTTTTGTGTAATTAGTTTTGATCGCATTTGACCAAAATAAAAGCCTCAAATTTGAACTAATTGTTTACTAAAAAAACTCTTTTAAAATATCGGAACTTTTTAACAAGAGAAAAAATTTGTTATTAACAACTACATCAAAGTTAGAGTTTTGACTTTTTTAAAACAACCAACTATACTTTAAACATGAACCTGCTATAAATATTTGTGTGAAAATAATTTGTAAGCATAATACACTGAATTACGTTCTAACCTGGGCAGATCTTTTTAGGTAGATTACAATTACTAGAATCTTACATAACGTGGATTTGAACTTTCATATTTACGTTTAATAATTTATGTATAGATAAAAGCTGATCACGAAAATAGGAATGTTTTCTTTAAATTTCATTACAGCTGCACAAAGCATCTGCTTTCATGACATCTGTCAACTGTACAAAACAAAAAGTATGACGTCGAAAACATACGTTGAAATTATCGAAGGTTTAAATAGAACAAAGCTTGTTATTATAGAAAGCTAATCTGACAAAATTTTGTTCTACGGCTTATAAAACCAGTTCAACAATAATTGAAATCTACACAATTTACATGTTGTAAACATAATAGCAAGTTTACGTGCTGTAACCTTCAAAACACATGCATGAAATATCTTATAACTAATAACGAACCAAAACTGCTTTTGTTGCTTCACGATAAATCTAGATGGAGATTTCGTTCTTCAAACAAAGTTACCAGCCATTTCAAATTAGATACGACTGCATCCAAATTAACATCCATAATTTCTTACTAGACAAATTTCTTGTTAGACCAATTTCAAATCGACTGTTCCTAAATAACGGTAATTCCAAATTTTTGGATCCTACATGACGAATTCTACATGTTTCATTCTGCGTGTCGCGCTAAATAAATTAAATTCAATTTAAATTAGTTTGTAAAATATATACTTTACCAACCGTTAGTAGAAGATATCTCAATAGTTAATAATTGATGCGAAGGTTGCCAGCCTCTAGCCGAAAATACATCTTAATCAAGCTGTTGCCAGCGGCCAACTAACTTGACGAATTCTACAACCGAAGGGTCGCGACGTTAGAGACGTGAAATGCGAAATAAACAACTAGAGATGCGCTTGGAAATAGCTTTATGTGACACAGATATATTAATATAAGTAGATCAATAAGGAACAATGCACGCTTAGCGCATTATTCTTGTAATCTAATGCGAATAACTATTACTGAAAATAAAAATGTTACACTACCCCTTTCCTAAAAGAAAAAAAATCTTTCATAATAAAAAAAATTTAAGCAAAAAAAGCAAAAAAAATATTTTTTTTATAAGAGCTCTTATTGAACTCCTAACTGACATCACAAATATCTACTAATCATCATACTTAACAAATTAGAATTACTTATCTAATTAACATCCAGAATAACTACGAAAATTACGGAAACGAGAAGGACTAATATATACAAATTTGAGTGTGCTGGTAACTACGTGTACCAAACGTCCATTGGGAGACAAAATCGGGGAGTCACAACCGGTATAAGTCAAAATCGAGAAAAGTCAAATTAAAAAGTCAAACACTCCACGGGACAAAAAAATTAATCCAAGTTTAAAGAAATTCCTTTATTAGAGCAAGAATTTTCTTACTCCTACTGAAACCAGTATCTACTAACTATAACTAAACACAACACAAAATATCCAAACTTTCCAAAACTAACAACTCCACTTCCTGGAGCTATAGCAATTTTACCAACCAAAAAGGACGCTACCATATCAAAACAGCATCACAATACAAAATATTATCAGCTCAAAGTGATAATCAAAACCAAAGTAAGTAACGAACGGGTTACTTACAAAAATGGGGGTGAGTGCACATCACCACTACAACTCAAAGTGCTGGAAGTTTTGTTTTTACTAAACTTAGACTTCTACACAAATATTTCTCAAACCAAAACTCTGAATACAAAACCGAACCAGTCAGGGCTGAAATCTCCTTCACCCTACTGATTATCTTATCACTAATATTTAAACATCATCACCTATTAGTGATGGATCAAATGGTGAGGTTCACCATGCAAACCTTTTACCTTACCAAACAAAAATTAAAGAAAGGTCAATATCAAGAGAAAGAAGATGCCAATATTCTCTCTACCTAAATATGTAGAAATCAGGACTAACAATTTATATATTCGACTTATTTCTACTTTCTAACAGTATCTTCTATTAGCGCGCGTGCCAAACTCGTACGTACATCAACGTACACTACAAAACTACCATACAAAATTTTGACTACAAGTTTCCATACCCATACAAAATTTTCCAAATAAAATAAGTTGCAAAGGGACAATCTTCATTTAGTATAAGTTATAACCATACTAAATCAAAAATCAGAACAAAACGAAACAAGCAACGATTGATTTGCTTATAATCAAAGAAATGACTAAACTGGAACTAATCTTCAGGATCATCATTTTCATCTGGATCTGATGCAGCAAAGGGCTTTAAGTTCTTAATATGCCATTTTCGACTTTTGAGAACGAAATAATTTATACATTTAAAAGAAATTAAACTCGATGATAGCTACCAAAAAAAATATCAATATTCAGGTACACTCTCACCCTACTACCAACCGACCTGTCGAAACAACTACAATGCTTCACAACGCCTACATTTGCTAGAGTGACAAACCCTCTACGAGTCTCACCTAGACTAACAACCAAAAACTACATCAACTCAAAAAAATATGATGCAAAAATATCTAGAGCGACCAACTCACCTCGAGTCTCGTCTAGACTTACGTAATGCTGAGCGACCAACTGTTCCTGAGCCTCGTCTAGACTAACATACTGCTGAGCGACCAAACACGACGACAAGTTCCGCCTAGACCAAATTGCGTTGCAATGCCGATCTAAATTAAAAATTTGCTATCAAAACCAAAAACGTGCCGATGCACAAGAGCAATTCTCAAATGATATGACGACAGCTCAAACCAATGTACCTAATTTACCGAAACATTATTTCTTGTACTCTGTATCTAGTAACTGTATAATACAAAATGATATGTGAATTATTATTCATGTGATTCGCTTATTTCTGAACATGACTAACACGAAGCAGAAATCTCTTTACTTTCCGTTGCAAAATCTACTTCATAACTCGAAAGATCTATCAGACAACCAGGCTTAACGACTTCTTTAGCTAACAGTCTACCTAAAATTTTTCTTTTCTTAAGAACTGGTCTCTCACTTACTATTTCTCTGATTCTCAGTTCATACTCCAGTTCCTCTTTAAGTATACAAACAATTTGGAATTTTTCAGACATGATTGTGATAGTCTAATATTTTAATGAAATTAAATTGATAAATCTAAATGATTTAAGCTTTACGAAAATTGTCAAAACAAATTCGGGCAACGAAAGGTCAAAGTCAAAAAGTGAATTTGGTAAAAATAGGTTTTTTTGTCAAAACGATATCAAATAAAATCTTTATTGGGTCAAAATAAAATTAAAGTTAAAAATAAATTTGACTAAGGTAATTAACTGACAGGAGGAAGGTCAATGTCTCAACTAAATTTGTGCCAAAACAAATTTCAAGAACAATAGCAAATTTAAGCAAACAAATTTTGAAGCTAATAGTAAATTTAAGCAAACAAATTTCGAAGCAAAATAAATTTTGAGCAAACAAACTTCGAAGCAAAATAAATTTTGAGCAAACAAATTTCGAAGCAAAATAAATTTTGAGCAAACAAATTTCGAAGCAAAATAAATTTTGAGCAAACAAATTTCGAAGCCCTACACGTTACGGCGTCACTGAAACTTATGTTTTTTGTTCATTGACAGCCCTACGTTGGGCGCCAGTAAAACTTTATTTTTGTTGCGCGTTACGTTGGATGGGCCAGTGAAGCGTATGCCCCCTGTTGGATGGCAGTGAAACTAAATTTTGTTGTTGTTTGGGCCTTAAACGTTGTGGCGTCACTGAAACAACTTTACCGACCGTTAGTAAAAGATATCTCAATAGTTAATAATTGATGCGAAGGTTGCCAGCCTCTATCCAAAAATACATTTTAATCAAGCTGTTGCCAGCGGCCGACTAACTTGACGAATTCTACAACCGAATGGTCGCGACGTTAGAGGCGTGGAATACGAAATAAACAACTAGAGATGCGCTTGGAAATAGCTTTATGTAACACAGATATATTAATATAAGTAGATCAATAAGGAACAATGCACGCTTAGCGCATTATTCTTGTAATCCAATGCGAATAACTATTACTGAAAATAAAAATGTTACAACCTTAAGTTTCAAGATAATGACTTTAGCTTGACAAATATCAAATTTTAATATGAATAATAATACTAGCTTTAACTCTTGTAGATATGTATAGAAATGATTAATAATGCTTGTAATTTACTAACACCTTGTTATATATAATGTGTATGTGTATTTATTCTATGAATGGGTACAAATGTTCCAAGTGAAATCGTCCGCGACATTCACCCCTTTCATTTTCAAGCTCAAAAGTATTGGCATTGGCGGAAACTTGTCTTATTTGATAGGGCCCTTCATATGGAAATAATAATTTTGCACAAATGTTCCTACTCCAGTTCGAAACTCTTAACCTTTTAACGATAACTAAATCCCTAATTTGAAAATTTATCTGTTTTTTAATACGTCTGCATCGTTTTTCGACCTCCTTACGTTGTCTAGCCTCTGCTCTAGCTCTTGCCTGTTCTAGTAAACTCTCACTGTCCTCCACCTCATTTTGCTCTCGCCAGGGTCTTGCTGGTACCACCACTTTTATTAACGTCACTGGACCAACCTTCGTCACTGAACTCGGCACATAATTTAAATAATTTTCTATTTGTTACAAATTTCAAACCCAACTATTTGTAAACTACTCTTAGATATTTCTATGTTCTTATGCATTTAATTTCATGTATTTTATATATAGTGTGCTCTCAATTAACAATATGTAGAGTGTTCGATTTACTCTTATAATTTCTGGAATCATGTGCTTTTCTTAAACTGGAAGTTGTTTTTAGTTATTCTACGACCCCTATGACTTAATTTACCCCTAAACTACCCTATTATTATAGCATTATTCACCCAAATTAAATTAGAAAATTTTTGATCAATGCCATTATTGGTGCACAACGTGAAATTAAATCCCCATTGAAAAATTCTTCTATTCTTATTTTTATACACAAAATCTAATCAATCCTATCTCTAAGTTGCTGTCCTAAACTCTATCTTAGCTTATCTTACGTATGATTATTATTTACACAAGGCTCTAAACTAAACATTTTATCTCCCTAATTTCTATCTATTTACACTATTCCCATTTTTACTGCCTTTACACTACCTTTGTACTGTACTAATCTTCCACTCCTTATTTGTCTATACCTTTTTCCATTTCCATATACTTTTCCTACTTATAATAAATGTACCACTTCTATTTTTCTTATCCCCATTTATTTATCTATACTTCCTATTCTTCCAAAACATATCATCATCTCTTCCTATATACAATGAACCACTCCTACTTATTTATCTATGCTTTTTCTTATTTACATCAACCCTTACTAAATATTGTTCTTCTTCGATTTCCTTCAATCTATACTGCTCCTACTTTTCCTAAACCTACTCTAATTTATTATTAACCTATCTTATTATATGCTTGTTCAATTCTCTTATCCTATTTTATATTGATATCCTATTTTGTGCTTACCACTATTTAATTCTCCCATTTGTCAACACCTATCCTAAATATTTATTAACCTATCCTATTTTGTGATTATGTCACTATTTAATTAATTTGTGCAATTTTCTATTCTTAACCCTATCCTAATTCATGGTGATATCCCTATTTAACTCTTCTATCCTGATTTATAATTATATCCTTATTTCCACTAGTTCATCTTACAGTTTGTACATCTTTCTCCATTATCAAAAGTTTTCTCTCTGCAATAAGCTTATCTTTCTTGTTTCTCCTACACGCTCTCTTTTCAAACTGATTTTCTGAAGTTAAGTTATTATCAGCATTGTTTTTCCCTCTAATATATCCTACTTCATATCCCAAAACTTCTCTAAATTTTAACCTATCACTCCCAAATTCTTCATCCGGTTCCCATATCACATCCTTATTTTCTAACAAACCAAAAGGAACACACTTATAATTTTGCCATTTTATATTAAAATCGATATATTTTCTTAATTCTCTTTTTAGTGGAATTACATTAAACGTTTCAGTGTCTACAACTTCTGATTTATTCACACCCTCTGCTACTATTCTGGATTCTGATTCTGTTAATTCTGAATTCTTCATTAATAATGCCTTCACCCTATCTTTTATTTTTTCTGGACATTTTATTTCGTCATCCATATCCCACTTTACATCAACTTCACCCTGAAATTGATTAATATTCAAGCAGTCTCCTTCGACTTCAATACCCTCCTCATTATCCCATTTTATATATTCCCCTTTTACATCTATTACCTTTCCTTCGGCATTTATTTTTAATCCCAACTTATCAATTATGTGCGTACCAAATATTGCATTTACTCTTAACCCTGGCACTATTATAAATTTAATCTCAAACTTCATCTTACCCAATTTACATTCCAGAATTATTATCTTATTCACACTTGAAAACTTCACACTTGGTGCTTGCATTTCCATAGATACATCCTGTAAAATTACGCTTTCTTTTTGTGGTGTTCTTGTCCCTACGATTTGGGTCGCCATAAAATGCTGTGAAATTAGTCCCAGCGTTGGGCCGTCATAAATTTTGTTGTGAAATTTACCCCTAATATTCTCATAAAGCCCCACAATTGGGCATACTATAAAATGCTGTGTTATTCGCCCCACGATTGGGCATGTCATAAAATACTGTAATTATTCCTCCTAAACAATCAAGCCCCTATGATGTCGAATGTTAAATTAGGGTTTTTGCTCCTATTAGCTTATTTAAATAAATAAAGCAATTCTACAATACACAATATAATGACTAAATATTTACAACACTCAAAATTTTCCCCTTTTTATAGAATATCTACATATACTAGATTTATGGTTTTTGAAAGTCAGTAAAACTATCTTTTTACTTATTTAGGGACCTTCGAACGTTCCAAAATACCTATTCCCTTTGTCATAAATTGTTAAATGACCCTTTTATATTTTGTTGGCTCTTACAAATACAAAATGATAAATATTGAATTAAAAACAGTTTTCAATAATAAAGTGTATTAAGATTGCTAATCTGGAATGAGTTTTGTAGTTCCTTCCTAGTCTGTGACCTGCATCCCCATGAATTGTTTCGTACCAAGTCTGAATATCCCCAAATTAGAGTACTTTGATTTTGAAACTGTTTCAATTGAAAATCAAAATCAAAACCAAAATTAAAGTCCAGATTGAAATTAAACTCCAAATTTCATGTAGGTACTAACACAATTTCAATGTAGGTATGAAAATCCAGATTGACATTAAAATCCAAATTACATGTAGGTATTAGAACAATTTCAAAGTAGGTATTAGAATCCAATTTAAATGTAGGTATTAAAATACAATTTAGATGTAGGTATTAAAATCCAATTTAAATGTAGGTATTTAAACAATTTCGATGTAGGTATTAGAATCCAATTTAAATGTATGTATTAAAAGCCCTGTTTTATTAATATTAGCAATGGATTTTTTATAAAGTCGTTTTACTTACGTCTATTAATACATCGGCTTATTTTCGTTGCATAAATTCGCACACTTTTTAAATCTAATTTTACTTTAATTTTACTTCACTGGTTACGTAAATTTTTAGTACTTTTGAACATAGTCATAGCCCAGTTTGAATGTATACTAACTTGTCGCTTTATCGTTATCGTATATAAAGCCGTACTTCCACCTGCTTTTTATTGGCTTATTTACGTTCTGGGACGACACCTTGGCTTTATCTCGCGTACCTTGAAATTTTCACCAATTATTTAGTTCTAATATTCGAATGACATGCCTTGCCAGTCACGTACACCTCCTGCATATCGTGGTAATTTCCAACTTTCTGCTTTTATTAACTCACGTATTCGAATGTTTGTTATTTATTATTATCTAAACTGAATAGCCTGGTGCTTGTTTATTTCTACATAACATTGGATTTTGGAACAAATGTGATTTCTTCCTGTCACGTACGATTTTTTAATGATGAATAATTTAGATTGCGTGGACGATGATATTTTTAACGCAATCGTTAAATATTTGTAATGCCAATTCATATAGGTTTCTCGGTGACTTAATTTTGATGCATTTTGTTGCGTTTCCAAATCTTATCTTTACTTGTAAATTACTCTTAGATATTTCTATGTTCTTATGCATTTAATCCCATCTATTTTATATACAGTGTGTTCTCAATTAACAATATGTAGAGTGACCGATTTACTCTTATAATTTCTGGAATTATGTGCTTTTCTTAAACTGAAAGTTGCTTTTATTTATTCTACGACCCCTATGAATTAACCTACCCCTAAACTACCCTATTATTATAGCAATATATATATATATATATATATATATATATATATAAATCAAATTTACGGACGCTTTTATACCAAAACAATTTTCCATCAATATTACTTTATATATATATTGTTACGCTCCCTTCCTGTCAGCGTACTTAAATTGCATCGTTCTTTGGATCGCCCATTTGTATAAATTTTGTTCATTATATTATTATCCCAGTCTGTATAATGGACGATCAGAGGCTATGTGTATCAACTATTTTATGTTAAACAGATTTGCAGTGAAGTGAAAGTTCTTGATAATTTTAATTAGTCGGTACCTTATTTCAATAAACCGTCGAGTTATACCTTATCACTAGGCGTTATTTTGAAGGAGTTCTATCATTGTTATTATGCGGCTCTTCGAAATGTTGATCTACGTCGGATAGATAGACCACTTCGAAATTTCAAACACCTGTTTGATAATATTGGTATTGAGATTACGTTCTATTATAATAGAAAGCGAGTTCTATGCATTCTTTCTGAATTTTTGTGGCGAACAATACTTTATTTTCAATGCCTGGCTGCGTTTAATTCGCACTTTGTCACTTCATGTACCATACTTTAACTTTGGATCGTCCTGGCACACATTTTGTGTGGTAAGTAGTTTTACGGTTTATAACGTTAAAATTTGTTCGGAAATTATCTAATTGCGGGTCTCCCGTTCACAGCTTTCCTGCGGTGGGCATAAAGCCTACTATAATACATGGAATGGTACTGCTACTGATGGATCTCTGGCGTGCTTCCGTACCTGTCTAGGGTCCGTTGCTGCTGAAAACGTGTTGCTCCAGCAACGTTGGGTTCTGTTCTTCCTCTCAGGTCACTGAGTGAGTTCCTTATAATTAATCTGCACTACAGGTATGTGGTTTTGTTTTGCTTGAAATAACTGATGATCAACCTAAACGGATATTGAACTGTACTGTTCTATGTGTACGTGTGTATGTATGTATGTATGTATGTATGTATGTATGTGTATATATATATATATATATGTATATATATATATATATGTATATAAATTTACTTTTATGAGTGTGTCTAAGGGAAAATTTATTGATAGTGTTTTGCTACTGTATTGCTTTTCAAATCAAAGCAACTAAAACTTCAACCAGTCAATTGGGGTCTCTCATTTAGTAATTTTTGGTGACCCATATTGCTTAAAGGGTCTATATAAATAATGAACGTCTAATTAATCGGAACATTATCTTATCAATGTTTAATTGTCGACTATTAAGTAGATCCTACTGATGTTTCTCGTATTGTTAAATGCAACCATTACGCTTACTACAATATTGGGTCAAATGCTCGTTTTATTGTCGGAGCTTATAAATTGACCTTGTGGTTGCTGAATCCTGATATGTAAAAAAAAAAAGAAAAAAAAAGAAGCTTTAATTCTTGGTTATAGTTACTTTACGTGTAAAAATATCTTGTACAATAATTAATTGTGACTTAAAGTTAGTTCTTGAGTAATTTAAATATTTAAAAGAGAAAAATCAATACTACTTGATTACTTATATAAATTGGGTTTACATATTTATCCTTTGTGCTATAATTACGTTTGATTTATGGTTAATTGGTGTGTGAGGAAACGTTTTCTGATACTCCCCAATATTACCTTACATTGTAATAAAAGTTATTGTAATGCTTTTATCGTTCTTATATTATATAGATTATCCAAACAGTTATTTACATTTTACTGAATACTGAATAATTTATGCTTGATCAACATGCTATTCTTATTCTTTTATTTCAGGTTTGCCTGACTATTTTCATTGCAGGTATTGTCACTAATTCCTTACAGCCGCGTACATTATATGTTAGTCTGCTTTCTACCCCCGCTAATCTCCGATTGAGCCCGGTCATTCTTTTGGTTTCGTTGTGTCACGCACGGCTACGGGCCAACGTAACTAATATATATATATATATATATATATATATATATATATATATATATATATATATTACTCATATCTAGACCAGGGTAGAAAATTAAATAATCACATCAAATAATTTTAATCACCGTGTATAATGAATATTATTAGATAATGCGCGTTATTAAAACCGTGAAGCATAAAAATTTATTAGTTTCATTAAACATAAGAGATTTAAATCATGTACAAGACGCTTTATATCAAAAGAAGCAGTATTAAAAAGCTCTGCGTGTAATGTAATTATTCCTAAACAAATGGAAATTACGTGCAAAATTTATCTTAATTAACTCTATTTCAAGTAACCGGTATTGAACAAAACGTACAGATAATATCTATAGAAACTTGTAAAAACCCAATAAAATGCAAATCCTAGAAGTGTTAGTTAGAAGTAGGATGTTTGAACCACCTGCGTATTTTAAAAGGCAATTTCAGTTTAATTTGTTTAGATAAACATGTCGATTCTAAGGATATTGGAAACGGTCAGATGCTTTAGCACGAAATACAAAACAGGGTTTATTTAAAAGCTCATTCGGCGAAAATTTTGCAGATAATTAATGTTTACAAAGAATCTTGGAGAAACCGGGGCTTAATATTCACGAGAAGGTGCGATACGAGGTTATTTAACCCAGATAGTCCACATGGACTAAAATATAATCGATAATAAAGAATATCAATTTGCACCAATACGAACAGGTTAGAAAAGGAAAGAGAAAATGCGTCAAGCAAAGACACATATAGTAAAAGGCGTGATTTAAGCAACGTCACGAGGGTCACAATTGGTTGAAAATAGGATGCAAATATCAGAGGTAGAAACAACGATTTCTGTACAAAATTAATTAGTTTTTCTCGGACATGTTTGCGTGCCGTGTGAGAATTTCTGAGATTTAAATGGGGCGAGTGAAAAATTCGTAAAAACCGACGCGCGAGCGACGGAATGGGAACATAGCATGAGAAATTCTTAAGAATTGTCTGTTTTGAGGACAAAAGCGACGTGCCGGCTATTCGCTATATATACCGGTGGTAATATGAATTTCGGCCTCTTAGACTTTTGACTATTCGATGCTTTAAAAGCTCTTACATCCGCGACTTGATTCAAGAGGTTAAACAGTGCATTTTAGTTTGATAAAATAATTTAAAATTTTGCTCGTATATTTTAGTGATTCAAAATAGTTTGTTATTTACGTGCTAACATGAATGTACTTCAGTGCACTTAGATACAAGGTAATAAAATTTAGTATCACTGTACCAATTAGCAAAATTTACAACGACAAATGTATACACAAAAGTAGGCAGTTTTGGCGTATATTGGTGAAAGACGCATGAATTTCTTTGCTATTTTTCGGGGTGTTAATAATTAAATGGTTCAAATACGTGTCTGGATCCACGAAACAAGGGTCAGATATACACAGATGAGTTCCGGAAAAGCCCAGAAACAACTTTAAATAAATGGTGATGGAGAAAATTTTAAAAGCGTTGAGAATTAGAAGCCGTAAATATAATCCTGTTGGAATGGTGTGATTAACTAAAGGGACGATGTACATTGAAGCTACGAGGACAGTAACCTTCAGGTAAATTATACTATTTTGTTTGACATTTTGTGTGTGTTGAATAACTTTATAATTGATTTACTTTAAATGGACATTAGTGAAATTGTACTAACCATAAAATTTTAATTTTAAGATGAAATTTGCTTGTTTAAGTAGAAAGGGTATTTAGTATTGATGTTCTGAATTATGATGAAACTTTGGGTATGTCTTTGAGCTCAATTAGACGAACCTGGTTAATTAACGTAAAGGGTGGTAGATGCTCCTTTATACTCAGACTCCGGTCTGCATATATTGTTATATTAATTAGTAGGCATCCAACAAGGACTTTAATTCTGGATGCACATTAAAATGACAATAAAATTAATCTTGAAATTCTTTTTAAAACTGAATTTTATGCTGAAATTTAATTTGAAAATTTAATGTATTCTGAATATTGATGTAAATAGAGTTAACGTTGATGTTTGTGGTAGGAATGTGTTGTTTAATTTTATGAATGAGGAGGTTTATAAAATTAGGTGAGCAGCCGAGGCGAAAAGAGGATCACAGCAGTTTATGACGCCCAATCGGTGGGACTAGAATTTTTTTTGTTGACAGGACCCAGTTCCCGCATTCAAAGGAGCATATCACAGCAAATATATGGCGACCACAACGTGAGGGCTCGAGTTCCAAATAAAATTTTTGTGATTTTATTCCAGGAAACTGGCGATCTGAGAGAGAGAGTTTCTGTTTGTGTATAAATTTAAGAGTATTTTAGAGTGTGTGTGAGTGAGTAGAACGTATGCAGAGAAAGGAGTGGTTAAGGAGTCAAGGAGTGGAAATTGGAAGTGACGATATTGCATTGTGTGAGAAAAATTCTAAAATGGAAGAAGCTGGAGGCAGTAGAGATCAGTCGAGGACGGAATCAGGGGATCAAGGAAACGAGATGATATTGAGAATGTTAGAGAGGATGAGTGAAGAATTTAATAGAGCTAGGGAAGAATCGAATAAGAAATTTGACCAATTAAATCAGGAATTAGGGAATAAAATAGAAAAATCGACGAGAGAATTTTCAGAATTTAAAAATAGTCTTACCGTAAAGATGGGGGAAGTTGAAAATAGGGTTGATAAAAATTAGCGTGACATTACAGGTCTTCGACAGGAAATAGGACATTTAAGGTCCGAAGTACGCATTTTTTGTGAAGAAGAGATTAATGTAAAAATGACTGAAGTGACGGACTCATGTAGGGATCAGTTAGGCAGGGTAGAACGCGAAGTTAGTAGTATCAAATACAACATGTCAAATTTAACGGGGGATGGTCCCAGATTTTCTACAGGTGGAGTATCATTGGACCAACACATGAAGTTTTATGGCGATAACAGGGTAAATCCACAAATTTTTATTAATAGTGTAAGAAATCTAGTGGGAAATTTATTTGACGAACAGACTAAACTAAATACGATAAAGGCTTTATTAAAGGACAATGCGGAAGCGTGGTACAATTTAGTAGGACAGGACATAGACACGTATCAGGACTTTGAAAACAAATTTTTAAAGCACTACTGGAGTGACCACAGACAAGATCAGGTACGAGACGACTTAATCACAGGAAATTTAAGGAGAATTTTCAGGAAGTAGAGCAATATGCTATACGCAAGTATAGCATAGCAAAGCAACTGAACCCACCACTGACGGACCGACAAATTATTAAGTATTTATCACGACACTTCGAGGCAGAAATAAGACAGCACGTAGCACTACAGAACATAGTGGACAGAGAAATGTTTTTAGAATACCTGCAGAGGTACGACGACGTAAGTAGTGGACGACCTCGGGATAACAGGGAAAGACAGATCAACACAGTTAGGTTTGACAATAGACGGGACAACTATGCTAGAAGGGGGAATAGTTACGGATACCAGCGACCGAATTGGGAACAGAGACGACCATACGTTAGGAGTAATAGTTTAGGAAGGGGACCTGCACCGAGACCGGAACCTACCAGAAGGAATAGTTCACCGGACATGAGCGGGACTGCTAATACAGACACGGAACGAGTGGAAACGCCTAGGACGTACGCTGAGGTGACGGCTAGACCAGGACCGAGTAGGGAAAACAGACCTGGACAGGATTTTAGAACGCGACAGACCACTAGATTTCAGTGTAAATGTATACGAACATCCACGTGAATTTTGCAAAATTGAGGAGGAAGTAGAGCCAGAAACTGAGGAAAATTATGTTTGCCAATTATTAATTTAGAAATTTTGAGAATAATGTAGAAGTATTACTTGATACAGGGGCAGAGGCGAGTTTAATATCGGAGGAATTCGTCAGCAAAATTAGGGATAAGGTTTGTGATAGAATTATGCCTATAAAGCGTAGCCATTTAGTAGCTCCAAATAAAAGAAGTTTGCTGTAGTAAATAGTGTTGTGGTGCTTAGGATAGATATAGGAGGTTTAAGCTGTGAACAGGAGTTTGTAATTGTACCTGGACTGAAGTTTCAGAGCATTTTAGGTGTTGACTGTATGATGAAGTTAGGGGTTTTGATAGATATGGAAAGGAAGGTAATAAGGATTAAGGATAGGGTAGTGCCATGGAAGGGCAGTTATGAAGTCACAGAGGATGACACGGGGTTTAGTATTAATGTAGTAGAGTTAGAGGATGATGAAGTTAAACAGATCAACACGATAATATGTCCAGAGGATAGGAGAGTAGAGGTTCAAGCTTTAGTACAAAAACATGTAGAATTAGTGGGGGTAGAAGCAATAGCAGCATATCGGGAGCAGGTGAAGGCAGAATTATTTTTGACGAAGTTAAGAGGCAAGTTTGTTTTTAATAAAGTAGATTTAAGGAATTCATTCTGGCGGATTCCATTACATAAGAATTCTAGAAGGTACAGAGGATTTTCCGTAGAGGGAAAATTTGATAACTTTAAAGTAGTATCGTTTGGTTTGTCGACAGAAAAGAAAATAATAATAAATAAGAAACAGAGTGTAGGGCATGAAGAAGGAGCAATATTTAAGAGTCAGGATAATAGGGATGATAAGTTTATTGTATGTGAGATAATAGAGATGTTAAGTATAGATATAGAAGGGGAGAAATAGGGATGAAGAGTATTAGGATGGTAAGAAGAAAGACATGGAGGATCAAGAAGAGAGTTAGATTTAAATAGGATAGGGATAGAATAGGTATAGATAGAAGAGTAGAAGTAAGTGTTTATAGAAAATAAAGCTAGGTATAGGATAAATATGGGAGATAATTAGGAATAGGTTTAGGATGAGAATAAAGAGTAAATGTAGGAAGAAAATAAGATAGGTTAAGTATAGATATTTCATATAAGATTAGTCGAGAGTTAGGAATAGAGTAAGAGTAGGATAGGTATATAGGATTAGGTAGGGGGAAGTGAAGGATAGTGAAGATTAGTTAAAAGTTAGGAATAGGATAGGTATATAGGATGTATATATGATTAGAAGGATAAGTAGGATGAAGTTAGTTTAAAAAATTAGGTGAGAGTTAGGAATAGGATAGGGATATAGGATAGGTGTAAATATTTTTTTGAATTGGAGACAAAGTAGGTAAGTTAGATAGATAAGGATAGAGAGAGATAGGCAATTTTTTTGGTAAGTTTTTTTTGTGACAGTCTAAATGCTTTATATTTGCATTCAAATAAGTTGGATTATTTGTATTCAAATAGGGGGAAAATACTCATATTTAGACCAGGGTAGAAAATTAAATAATCACATCAAATAATTTTAATCACCGTGTATAATGAATATTATTAGATAATACGCGTTATTAAAACCGTGAAGCATAAAAATTTATTAGTTTCATTAAACATAAGAGATTTAAATCATGTACAAGACGCTTTATATCAAAAGAAGCAGTATTAAAAGCTCTGCGTGTAATGTAATTATTCCTAAACAAATGGAAATTACGTGCAAAATTTATCTTAATTAACTCTATTTCAAGTAACCGGTATTGAACAAAACGTACAGATAATATCTATAGAAACTTGTAAAACCCAATAAAATGCAAATCCTAGAAGTGTTAGTTAGAAGTAGGATGTTTAAACACACCTGCGTATTTTAAAAGGCAATTTCAGTTTAATTTGTTTAGATAAACATGTCGATTCTAAGGATATTGGAAACGGTCAGATGCTTTAGCACGAAATACAAAACAGGGTTTATTTAAAAGCTCATTCGGCGAAAATTTTGCAGATAATTAATGTTTACAAAGAATCTTGGAGAAACCGGGGCTTAATATTCACGAGAAGGTGCGATACGGGGTTATTTAACCCAGATAGTCCACATGGACTAAAATATAATCGATAATAAAAATATCAATTTGCACCAATACGAACAGGTTAGAAAAGGAAAGAGAAAATGCGTCAAGCAAAGACACATATAGTAAAAGGCGTGATTTAAGCAACGTCACGAGGGTCACAATTGGTTGAAAATAGGATGCAAATATCAGAGGTAGAAACAACGATTTCTGTACAAAATTAATTAGTTTTTCTCGGACATGTTTGCGTGCCGTGTGAGAATTTCTGAGATTTAAATGGGGCGAGTGAAAAATTCGTAAAAACCGACGCGCGAGCGACGGAATGGGAACATAGCATGAGAAATTCTTAAGAATTGTCTGTTTTGAGGACAAAAGCGACGTGCCGGCTATTCGCTATATATACCGGTGGTAATATGAATTTCGGCCTCTTAGACTTTTGACTATTCGATGCGTTAAAAGCTCTTACATCCGCGACTTGATTCAAGAGGTTAAACAGTGCATTTTAGTTTGATAAAATAATTTAAAATTTTGCTCGTATATTTTAGTGATTCAAAATAGTTTGTTATTTACGTGCTAACATGAATGTACTTCAGTGCATTTAGATACAAGGTAATAAAATTTAGTATCACTGTACCAATTAGCAAAATTTACAACGACAAATGTATACACAAAAGTAGGCAGTTTTGGCGTATATTGGTGAAAGACGCATGAATTTCTTTGCTATTTTTCGGGGTGTTAATAATTAAATGGTTCAAATACGTGTCTGGATCCACGAAACAAGGGTCAGATATACACAGATGAGTTCCGGAAAAGCCCAGAAACAACTTTAAATAAATGGTGATGGAGAAAATTTTAAAAGCGTTGAGAATTAGAAGCCGTAAATATAATCCTGTTGGAATGGTGTGATTAACTAAAGGGACGATGTACATTGAAGCTACGAGGACAGTAACCTTCAGGTAAATTATACTATTTTGTTTGACATTTTGTGTGTGTTGAATAACTTTATAATTGATTTACTTTAAATGGACATTAGTGAAATTGTACTAACCATAAAATTTTAATTTTAAGATGAAATTTGCTTGTTTAAGTAGAAAGGGGTATTTAGTATTGATGTTCTGAATTATGATGAAACTTTGGGTATGTCTTTGAGCTCAATTAGACGAACCTGGTTAATTAACGTAAAGGGTGGTAGATGCTCCTTTATACTCAGACTCCGGTCTGCATATATTGTTATATTAATTAGTAGGCATCCAACAAGGACTTTAATTCTGGATGCACATTAAAATGACAATAAAATTAATCTTGAAATTCTTTTTAAAACTGAATTTTATGCTGAAATTTAATTTGAAAATTTAATGTATTCTGAATATTGATGTAAATAGAGTTAACGTTGATGTTTGTGGTAGGAATGTGTTGTTTAATTTTATGAATGAGGAGGTTTATAAAATTAGGTGAGCAGCCGAGGCGAAAAGAGGATCACAGCAGTTTATGACGCCCAATCGGTGGGACTAGAATTTTTTTTGTTGACAGGACCCAGTTCCCGCATTCAAAGGAGCATATCACAGCAATATATATATATATATATATATATATATATAGGTTAGGTAGGAATGACGACACAAGGCATATCCTTTTTTAAACACTTGATTCATCTCTCCGAAGTTTGCCGAGAATGCTTCAAATGATTTTAAAATGAGTAGATTTATTTTCCATAATGAATTTAGTTTCTTACATTCTAGCCATCAACATACCACTTTGGTAAGTTCATTACCTTGACTAAAGATTATCGAGCAAGGCAGATAGCCTAAGTATATTCGGATAAGTACCTGTCAAGTACGAAAATTTCATTTATAGGGGTACAGTGGTTTCTAGAAATTTGAACCTACTGTTGGAAATAACCATGTTGGGATAGACAGAGTTCTATTAATCTTTAATATATATATATATATATATATATATATATTGTTATGGATTCAAAGGGTTAAATTTGTGGTAAGCAATGCAATTTTAATCACCCTGTATAGAGAAAAGATTAATTTATTTGCGTGCAAAATTTATTTCATTTACTTAACTTTAACGAACAAGTGTTGACGCAGTTTTATAATTAATGATTAAAAAGTAGTAGGTTCATAAAGAAAACCAGTTTTAAAAACAAATAGAAACGCATAATTAATTTAATTTATTTTAATTCAACGTGTAATAGCATCAGAAAACACACGGGGGTATAGAAAATCAATAACCCGAAGGCAAACGGGTACGTTGTAACAAACAAGGACGTCCGTTGTATCAAATACCGTGAAATTTAAACTCCGAGAATTGTTATTGTAAACGATCAATAATTAAGAACACCTACATGTTAGAAAAGTTTATCTTCGTCGAATTTATATGCATAATAACGCGGGCTTCAAAGAAAATATTTTCAACCGTCAATTGCTTCGAATGAACAAGCTAACAAAGTTTCTTAAAGAGCGGAAGGGATGCACGATCAATAATATGCTACAGATAAAGACGGGTATAAAAGCATTGGGTTCAAAACGCACGTTCGTATCCACGTGGACTCCTGAGACGCGGTCAGCAATATCGATTTTATATAACTCAGGTGGGATGTGAAACGCGACATCTAATATGCACAAGACAGAGATAAAAATATTACAGGCGGAGTTTTATGAAAACTGTATCATTGGTTGAAATAGATAGTTTTACAACGGACGAGCACGCGACAGGTGAAAGCGCTTTTTCGGATTAAATTGCGCATCCACGAGGTAAATTTCTGAAAGCTTTAAGTCAGTTAGATTAAAATTTGCAGAAATATTATTTTAAATTAAGTATTTTGCGTGAAGAGTAGCCCGAGAGGTGGAATTTTGAATAGTTTAAATACTTTAAGAAAATTAGCAGCGCTCTTTTTGTATTCTGACGCTCTTTGTATTTTCATCGCTTTGGTCTACGTATAATGATTAACCGAGGTTATAGTACAGGCTTGTGAGTATTGAAAAAGTGTATAATTCAGTAAAAATAGTATTAGCACTTATAACGTGGTAAGTTGAGGCTTTGTAGTTATGAACGTGTGTAGTGTCGAGTGAATTAAATTAACCGAAGTCCAACTAATACCATGACAAGCTAATAAAGCAATAAACAAGAGCATAATATACATGAATTTGGATGCTGGGATGGAATGGTAATTGGTAGCAACGAGCTCGGCGTACACTGAGGTTATCATCTATTGGAGGATCAGAGCGCATAACCACAAAGCCAACGGTTTCTGTAGGATCAGAGGGCATAACCACGAAGCCAAGGGGTTCTGAAGGATAAAGCATCATCAAAGGAGATGGGACTTGTAGCATTTTCCAGGTAACTCATTTGAATTTGCTGTTATTTGGTAAACTGTTGGAATTATTTGTGATGTGTGAGTGAACTTTGATGGTTATTTATAGTTAATTTAACGTATTGGAAAAGATACGTGTACTTGACAATTATGAGGGTATTTTAAATATTGAAAAAAGGTGTATGTAAAGCTTACTAAATTGCATTATGAATTTAAATTGGATTGTTAAGGGTACATGGGTTTATTAATTTGTAGTAATTTTATGCAAGGTAGAAGGCATACATTAATAAACTGGGTTATTATGAACTCACCATACTCCAGTGTGCAATAACTATAGGGTAATATTTGGGGCCCATTTACTCCGATTATATTAAATGTGTTTGAAATTAAAAATTTAAAACAAGGACTTTACAAAATTAGCACTTATTGAGTTGTAATTAGTGTACCAAACTGTGATATATATATATATATATATATATATATATATATATGAATAATTGTTTGTAAATAGCGGTAAATAAAGATTGTATGATAGTTGTATTATTTTGCGCTTTTATTGAATGATGTGTGAGTGAAAAGGAAGAATGATTGTAAATTTAGGTATCCGAGAAGAAGCACAGCTGAGCTAGCCAGAGAAGCTGCTGATGATTGATGCAGCAGAAGAAATCAGGGTAAGAAATTTTTTTTTGTTGTAAATTTTTTTTTTAAAAAGGATTTAATGACTAACTCTCGATTCTTAAACACAAAGTCCCCAATCCACAGCAATATATATATATATATATATATATATATATATATATATATATATACAGTCGGTTAACACCCAATTTCCAGGTAGCCATACGAAAAAGAAAAATGCAGAAATAAAAAACTGAAGTATCAAGACCAAAAAGTGTTCAAAAAAGAAAGCAAGCAAGAATTTGTATATCAGCGTATATTTCGTCCGCCAGTGTGCTTGTCTACAATGGTGTTGTTGCGTACTCGTCTCATTTGTAATGCTTATCATTCGATATAAAGGAACTGTAATCACTTCACTTACAAGTTCAACCAATACTAGTTGCTTATACCTTTATTCACTTTGTGTAAGGTTGACAGAAGCATTTTTGGTTATTTATGGGCTATGCGCATTAATAATTAAAGCTAAGTTGTAAATTCAGCCAACTGTTTCTATCATCAGCGAATTTAAATATCTTTAAGTTGTGTGTATATTTTCTCCATTTTCTATACACAAAATTATGTATATTATCATGGAATCTAGGTAAAATAAGTATTTGTGTACAAGGTCAATGTTAACAATACAGAACTTCTATTATACTTTACATTAAACAAATGAATGAGTGTTTCATAATATTGTAGCTAACAGTTTCTGTAAAATATAATTTTATCGAACTTAAAAGCTTCCACCGCAATTAACATCTTGAATCATATAAAGACATGGTAATTCTGATAAAAAGTAAACTAAGGTCTTTATAATTTTTTTAAGTTTCAAATTTTTAACTTGTACAACGTTTGGTTTCTGTCCAAGCGAACTGACTAAGCTGTTCTAGAATTGTGTTGTTGCAGTTTCGCAGTGTCTTGCGTAAGTGTGAACCAGTAGTACAATCAAATAAAGGTTTAGTTAGGTTTAGACTTTATTATTGATTTGTATCAGTAGGCAGGAGCGCGTTCTATTTTGACAAAGTATAAGTACTTACTTTTAATTAACATTTTGATATCATAGTATGTGCGCAACTTAAAAATCAGTGTTTACAAATCGTAGAGTGTAACCTCACATTCTACAGGATAAGATAAGATAGGATTAGAGTGGTTTTAAGGTTGCAATTTCTATATACGATTTTGTTCCATTATTAGAAATTATTAGTTTCATCTTTGAACTGTATTTTATACAGGTTCAACTAAATAAAGTGTGAAATACAAATTGAAAGAGCACCGATATAGGTTTACAAGTTTCTAGATTTCCTCAACAAAATTATACGTAACGGAGTACTACAATTGAAATTTTATTGATATATTTATCATGAATTTAGTTTTATTATACAACAGAAGTTTTATAACTTAATTTAAATTCACTGTTTATTTATAAACAAAAATCTAAACCACGTCCTTCAACAAACTTTGATATTAAAATTGAAACTTAATTCTTCCTTCAACGTAAGTATACTATGTAGATCTTCATAATATATACAAAAGTTGTGCACGTTTGTATAATATTTTATACTTTTTCGACTTACAAGCTAGAACAGTTTTTAGTAGTCGTAACTCAAAGTTGAATGTCGCCAAAAGTGGAAACTAAAACAGTTATACTAAATATGAAGGTTAACTGTATCTGCAATGTAAAGTCCACTGGCGATGGTAGCCCACCGCATAACAAATTTGACCGACTTCAGAATAATACATATATCTTCTGCTATTGCTATTTTAGGAATCTGTATAATCGTATAAATCCACAGCAAATCATTTGCAATTGCTACATACAACAATAAAGCTTAATTATTTGTTCTTTTGTGCTTTTTTTAATTAGGTAAACATTTCCGACTTTTCAAACCACTTGGCTAGGGATTCCCGCTCTAAAAGTCCAAATATCTTCTATTCACTTGCTTCTTTTTAACTTCTCACTCAAAATAAAAACATATTTATTGAGTAGATGTAGTGCTTTAAACACTATTCATATTTAGTGGACAAACCATATCGCGGGACCGTCCCCAAAAAACCATTATACTCTTCTCTATAACACAACTAAACTGAATCAGTTATTTGTTGGACAAAGTATGCTTTTTATCATCTTTCTTAATTATGTTACATTTTCCTATAGTATGCTAAATTATTGTTTTTCGCCTATATGATTTTGTGTTCGTATAATCTGCAGATAAGTTATTCATTTTTGTTCTTAAGAATGAGACAGATTAGGTGTACTAAAATTTACTACAATACTAGGATGGAATAGTTGTACCGAACCTTTACAGAAATTCACTTTCTAGGAAGTACTGAAACTTCTCCATTCATATATCCCCCTAATTTCTAGAATGATATCATTGGTATTGATAAACAAAGGTAATACTTAAGAATAGTATCTTCTGAAATGAACCATTGTAATTTATTTAGTTCGGTTGAACGGAAACTCTAATAACTATGAATAAGCCTACTTTGTTCAGGATATTAGATTATCCTGTCGGTGAGCCATATCATTTCCATGTATTTATTTGCTACTTCGATAAATACCTATTTTTGCATAAAAAGATTGGATCTCTTATGTTTAGTTTGGTTATAGAAATATGCCAATATGCAGAAAACATAAATCTCTTTGGTAGCTTAAAGGAAGGTTTATAATTAGCTTTGTTTTCCTATTTTTGGTTAAACATTTTTTCATTAGGATTGGAATTTAAAATATACCACTATAGTACCTATAATAAACCAAGTCCTCACGTATAATAGTCGCTACTACTCCAGCAGGTTAAATTAAAAGATTAATATTGCACATACTATAAATATATTTTTCCAGTCTCATGTGTGAAGTATCAGTTGATACATCAATATTGATATGTAGAGTACAATTTTATACCTTTCTTAAGAGTCCATATACTTTGACGCATCGGTCACAAGAAAAAATTGCTGGTTTGCATTGCTTTAGAAATATTTTGAAATGTTACAGCAACTGTCAAAAGCAATATTTAAGAAAGTGCATTTTAACTTCATGTCGTACAAAAAATGATGTGTAACACGTGGATGAAGTCAGTTAATACACTTCTTCAGTTTGCAACGCTAGTTTTCTGCTCGTGTCGCAAACTGTTCACTCGTGTATATACTGTAACTTCCCACCCTCCTCTCACAATATACTATTGGAAAGGCATGGGTAAGTAGAAGTTCGTTTTTTTATAATTTATTAGACAATATAAATAAATAACAATTAGTTATCAAAACTAAGAAAATCTTGTCAGGACTCCATTCGAATCCTGTCTCGTCTTGAAAAGTTAAGAAAACTCCAGCTGACGGTTCTGTCTCGACTTATCGAGACAACACAAGACCAACACGAGTTTTGAGTTTTGCGGCAACACTAGTTTTTAGGCCAAATTTATGAAATCTGAAGCATTACAAATCCTTAGTGTTTCAATTAATAGAAGAACTTTTGTATCTTTCATGAAGGTTTATGCGTAATACTCGGGAACAAAAAAATAGTTCTTAATTTTAATAGGCAAGTCTGAAGGATGTGGAATAAATTATAATAAAGCTGGACAATGTTTTGTGTATACGGAAACTAAATTTATAATAAAATAGGTAAGAGATAATTTTAAATTTCACGTATCAGTAATGTGAGGCAGAGCCAGTAATTTTTGTTGCAAAATGCTATCCTAAAGTAAAGTGTAATATTTAGAGAAAGTAAATGCTACGGGTTGACATTACTTTGCACTGTAACATTAGCGCTTTTCTAAATTTAATTTCATTTTGCATTTGTCGGTAGGCATTTTTATTTTGTATTAAAATTGTTCTCTTCAGAACAAATTTAGCTTTTTATATTGTTATTTCCAATTGACGGTGAATAGTGCGCCTAAGTCTTTAGACAATCGATCTAAAGAAATGGTATTATATGCAATGTATGGCAACATGGTAGCTTCTGATTTATATGAAGTCACTACACTGTTTTTCGTAAAATAGACTAGAATTGTATTGAGCAGATTTTGAAATTTGTAAATTCACATCGGTACTTATTTAATTTAGATGTTACACAAAGTTTATTTAATTTTTAAGAAATACACACACGCACACATACACGCACGTGCACACACCCAAACACGACCACACATATATGCACATGCAAACTCATATACATAAACCCGCACGCGTATACACGTGCACACGCATAAACGCACACACGCCATTCCTCCGTACGCTTACACTTAGCTAGCCACAAGCGCATTCAAACACATATGCGCACTCAACTGCATGTATGTATACACACACACCTAAGCACGCACGCCCACAGGCACTGAGACAACACTCTGGTATAAACGATTGCAGAAACGTATGCACTCGCAAATATTCACGTACGTACGCATGCCAGCAAACATGTGCACAGTGGACACGCAAACATTCACGCACGCACGTATATATGTGCGCATCCACGTATACACATGTATACACGCAAACTTACAAATTTTTGATTAGCAACACACTTAGATAAGATATACCAACACAAAGTATTTTAAGTGAATTATAAGAAACCTTTCGCAAATATTAGCAACAGTTGCAAAATATCTTTATTACAAAAGTAACTAGAACTAAAATAGCAAGCAATAGATATGTAGTAAAAGATTTGGATAGGGCCAGGGTTAAATCAATAAGAATGAATTGGATAAGATGTAGGAAAGCTAAAAAACGAGTCAATAGTATTAGAGGTTTTACTTCTTGAGTCGTGAATCATAGTTGTAAGAAAAACAACTTCACCACAAACACTTAATCCTTCGCTTGAGTTTGTACGCTCAGATGTAGTGACCCAGTTTCTGTGATCAAAACTTCAATTTTATTAGTATTTAATACCATAAGGTCCAAATATAGAACACTTATTGATGAATAACTTTTTCTAATTGTGATTAGCACTAGTTGTCGAAGATCGGTCACGTAATAAACAAACTACAAGCAGACATATTTAAAAAAAATATCTAAAATCCTCTAGAACAATAAGGGATGCATATATTAAAGATAGTTCTGGTAATGTATCATTATATTGATGTAACAGTTTGGGCATCTTGAAAAAGTTCAGGATGTAATCACAACCCCATATTATCATCCAGTAATAATGAACAATGTATAACAAAATGGGTATCTTACCATTACCGCTATAGTTTGAATTGCGGCTGCTTGTAAGAGCACCGCAAGGGGTGTCTGCCTTTTTACCGAAAGCAAGCGTATAATTTCTGGTCTCTACAGGAATCCAAACTAAAATTTGAATTACCCTGAACTAACGACATTAATAAGCACAGTAAAGTACCGCAGTAAGGCATCATTATTATTACATTAAATAATCATATGTATTCAATATTCCTATAATAACATTCACATTGAAATTTCTAATCTCACGATTTTTATCGATGAACTATGAAATGATAATGACTATAAAAGTAGGGTTCCTACAGATTGCTCCTACCACTTTATAGAACGATTAATTCTGAAAATAAAGACAAAACTCCAGTTTAAGTTTTAAAAGCTTAAATTACAAGCGTAATTAATTAAAAACTCTTTCGAGTACCTACGTTTTTACCCGGCTTGAGATAAACAAGTTACATAGTAATTAAGGCAATGGGATATTCGTATTCAGTAATTAAAAAGAAACTTTGTACTGATGATACGCTTAGGGCATTAAAAAATAAAATTGACTATATTTTATAGTTGAATGAATCTGTTTATCTTCAAAAGAACATTGTTGCTACTTGCACGATAACAAACTGTTTTAAATCTGTAAAATTTAAACGTTCTCAACATTTCTCAAACTTAATGTAATATGTATGTGTAGTTACTTCATTCGAAAACCTAGTTATATGTTATTTGCTGGAATTGAAAGCTATTCAAATTTGTACAAAGACAAGGTTAGCACAACAAAATGATATTATTGAGATTTATTGTTGCACCGTCCAATTTTGGTTTATAATACAGACATACGCCCTAGGATTCAGTATTTCAATCGAATTGATATAAGTTACACTCACAGGGATTATCTAATACTTGTTTGCACAAAGACCAGAATTTCCAAAACATTATAGTCAATTTAGCATGCATAACATTTTATTCAAATATGAAGAAAAACTGGTTGAAACACATTCCTAAAAGGAAGCAACTACTAGTATTCTAGCTTTGAAAAGCATAGAGAGCTATGTTAATTATAAAATCGACAAAGTAGCAAATAACAACGAAAATTTTTAAAATTGTCTAATTAGGTCACTAACAAACTCGAGTTTATAGTTTGCAAGAAACCATCTTAACAAAAATCTCATATTGAAATTCAGAGTAAATTTTAACGAGGTAGAAAAAAAGCATATTCTTTGCACCGAGTTTGAAGAACCAATAACCTGAAAACTCCTTCAAACCAACACACACGTGTTTACAAAAATCTGAAGCTCTATATTAGTGTTGGCAAAAAAATTTAATTAGGGATGTATTTCTGTTCGACCGGCATCCTAATCGAAAATTAAAGTAACAAACTAACGATTTTAGCGAATTTTCAAAATGTAAGACTTATGACAATCTTCGCATAGGAAGCGTCTGTTTGTGACATTAAATTTTCTACACATATGCATCATCATCATCATTGTTCCCTATTCTGAACTAACCTACAGATTTCCCTGAAATATGCACAGTTTGCATCTATAACTGTCTGATCTAGGTCTATATCTACCTCTTTTTTCCTAACTCTGCTTGTAATATATCACATACTATTCCCCAAAAATGCCTTAGAACGTATTCCGCCCTACTATTTCTCTTTTTCCCCAGATATCCTTGTTCCCATACTATTTCTGTAACTTATTTGTTATTATCTTTGTCTGTCCATGCTATCGTCCTCATACATCTGAAGTACATCATTTCAAAAGGCTGCTACCGTTTTTCTGTCTGCGTTTCAGACTTCCCGTATTTCATAGGCATACTGTGCTGTGCTCCACACATATGCTTTCAACAATTTTCTTCTTATTCTATGTTTGTTGTCTTTCCTCATAGGCGATGTTCGTTCTTGTTAGATGCAGTTCGATCACTTTCTATTGTTTTACAGTTATATGCCCTATTTCTCCGACCTTCAATGGTTGTGAAGGGAGGTAAGCAGTCTGTGGCTGCCAAGTTCCCCCAACACTTAACCATTTGGCGATTTAATATATTTTCCAATTTATCTTTTCGCACAGTCAACATTAGTTGAAGGTATTTCGCAACCAACAACTAGTTGTTTATACTAATCATCAGATTTATCTGCGCTTATTTTTTCGTCATTAGGTTTTCCGTCTCAAAACTGGTTGGACACGTACCTGCACTTATTTATATTCTGAGCTAGCCTACATAGTTCCCTGAAATTCTCACACAACATGTGTATTTAGGTTAATCTTCTTTGGGAATTAAACCACTCATAGTTTTTAAAATCAACTTTATTTACGTTTCGATCCATGACCTAGGAATGTTGTCAAAATAATAATAAAAACTTCAAGTTTGACATTTATGACATAAATTGAAGGTGACTTTGATTTATTGATGTTTGAAATATTTGGTTTGAGTATACTAAGCAAAATTTTTTAAAGTTTAACAGAATGATTGCCTTCAATTTGTGTTGCGACCTGGGATCGGCTTTCTTTAGGTAGCCAATACGCTTGACGTGAAATCAGCTGATTAAGTTTTATTGGTGAATTTTATATAAATTCAATAACTTGGAATTGGAAAACATTTTTTAACATGTTTCTATTTATACAATTGAGAGGATGGTTATTAAAGAAGTGTGCGATTGCATTATTTAAAGGCTTAAGTAGTCGTTTCTTTATATTTATTTTGAGGGGAAAAATTCATTATGATTTAAGTTACCTCTTTGGTAGATTTTAACATGGTTCTGAGGCGACTCTATGGCGGGTTTACACTTGTCAGATACCAATACTGTTCAACGGAGATTGTATATGGTTTTGAGGTAACCTTATTGTGGATTTATACTTGTCAGATACCAATGCTGTTTTACAAGGATTGTTAATATGCTTATTTTTATGTAATTAGTTATTTTATGTATAAATTTTATGTATAAATAGAAATCATGTATGTAGGCTGTATTTCATGTTAATATTGCAAGAAAAGCCCAGGAAAAACTTACAATGCTACCTAGATATTGTGGGCATTTGATTTTCATTTGTTATTTCTTTTGTTATTTCTTTTAGTAATGGAATCCATTGTTTACTGAAAGTCACGGATTCGTTTGCAACTCAGTTATTTTTATGTAGAGTTATATAAGCAGCTTCTTTGATTTTGCGTTTTGGTGGTTTTCTTTTTTTTCTTCTTTTCAAGGAGTATGTATATTCAGCTCGTTCCCTTTCTATTGTTTTCTAATTTTATACTCTATTTTACCGAGATTTAGTGAAGGAGATTAAGCAACCTGTGACTACCAAGATCCCCCAACACTTAGACATTTGCCAAAATAATGGTTTTCCAGTAAATCCTTTCACACACTTAACATTATTCGAGAATATTGCCCAACCAATTCTTGTAGTTACTTATAATAATCATCATGTTTAAGCACAGTTATCTTTTCGTCATTAGTTTATCCATCTTGGGATTGGTTGGATGCGTACCTCCATTGATTTCTATTCTGGGTTAGCCTACACATCTCCTTGAAACCTCTACAGCCTACATCTTTTACTATCTGTGTGCAGTAGTCTAATCTAGGTCTGCCTCTTCTTCTCTTTTTTCCTATCTCTGCTTCTAATATATTCCGCACTATTCCCTCATGCCGTAGTATGTGGCCTATCATCCTATCTCTCCTATTTTTTACCGTTTTTCACATATTTCTTTCTTCCCCTACCATTTTTAGTACCTCTTCGTTCTTAACTTTGTCTGTGCATGATATCTTCATCATACGCCTGTAACACCACATTTCAAAGGCTTCTACTTTTTTCTTGTCCGCTTCTCCTGCTGTCCAGGCTTCACAGCCGTACAGTGCTGTGTTCCACACATATGTTTTAAGCAATCTTTTCCTTGTTTCTGTATTTGTGGTCTTTGAGCACAGTAGTTGCTTTTTCTTGTTAAATGTAGCACGACCTTGTGCTAATCTTTGTTTTATATCTTTTGTGCTTTTCCCATCTTGCGTTATTTGGCTTCCTAGGTAGCAGAAGTCCTTAACCTCTTGTAAGTTCGTGTTAAATACTTGTATTCTTGTTTTTGATTTATTTTCCCCACCTTTGCAAACTAGAACTTTAGTTTTAGTTTTGTTAATTTTCATACTGTATCTCTCTGTTAGAACCGTTTCCATTTCATTAAGAGCAGCTTCTAACTCTTCCTTGCTAGACGCTAATACCGCTATATCATCTGCAAATCTAAGCATATCAATTTTTTGTCCCTGCATAGTAATTCCAAATGTCTTCCTGCATTTGACAGTATTCATTGCCTCTCTATGTACAAGTTAAAAATCAATGGGGATAGGGCACATCCCTGTCTCACCCTTTTCCTAATGTTTACTTCTCTACGTTCCTGCTCTAATTCTATTACTGCTGTTTGCTCTTTGTATAAGCTATGTACTATTCGTCTATCCTTATAACTCATTCCAATTTTTTTGAGTATTTCAAACATTTTTTTCCAATTTACATTGTCGAATGCTTTTTCCAGATCTACAAACTTTATATACATGCTTTCCCCTTTTTCTATTGTTTTCTCCATTATCACTCTCAGAGCTAAAATAGCCTCCCGTGTTCTGCTGTTTCGCCTAAACCCAAATTGGTCTTCTCCTAGTATTTCTTCAGCTCGTTTTTCTATTCGTCTTTGCACAATTCTAGTTAATATTTTTGACACGTGTGCTGTCAAACTTATTGTTCGAAAATTTTCACATCTATCCGCGCCTTTCTTTTTTGGTATAGTTACTATGATGCTACGTTTGAAATCTTTGGGTATCTCGCCTGTCTCATACATATAGCTTACAAGTTGGAAGAGACGTTCTGTTACTGCTTGTCTAGCGGCTTATAGAGTTTCTGCTTGCACCTTATCTGTACCCGGCGCCTTACCATTTTTCAGACTCTTTAATGCTAATTCAAACTCGTCTCGAAGTATAGGATATTCCAAGTCATCATTTTCAATGTCTGATTCCTGTTCTAATGCAGTTAGTTCCTCTCCTGCATATAAATTCCCTATATATTCTTGCCATCTACTCACTTTCTCTACGTTTTCTATGATGACGTTTCCTTGTGCGTCCCTTATATTTTTGCTATACAGTTTTATATCCCTAAAATTCATTCTAATTAATTTGTATGCTTCGTCTGTCTTTCCTATTTCCATCTTAGTTTTTACTTCTTTGCACTTTTCATCAATCTATTGTTCTTTAGCTTTCCTGCATTTTCGAATAATTTCCCATTTTATGGCTTGGTATCTCTGTTTTCCTGTTTAGTCTGATTTATTTTTGTATTTTCGTCTTTCTTCTATTAAATTCACGATATCGTTTGTTATCTATGGTTTCTTATTTTCTTTTTGTGTATACCCCAAAATATCTCTGGCCGCCATGTCTAGGCTGGATTTAATGTTATTCCATTCTGTTTCTACTTCCTTAGTTTCAGATATTTTTCCCGATATCATTCAGCAATTCATTTGACTTTTTTTCGAATCTTACTTGAATATCTTTATCTTTTAGTTTCTCTAAGTCCAAGTGCCTTTTTCCGTTCCTTTTTTTCAGATTTTTAAATTTAAGTGCGGCCTTCATAATTACGATGTTGTGGTCAGTATCTATATCTGCTTCTGGGTAGCTTCTACAGTCTTTTACTTGATTCCTAAACCGTTGTCTAACAAGAATGTAATCTATTTGATATCTTCCTATATCTCCTGGCATCATCCACGTATATCGTCTTCTAGCATGATGTTGAAATAATGTGTTAGTGATGATTAAATTGTTCTTGTCGCAAAATTCTTCCAGCCTATTTCCCCTGTCGTTTCTCGTGCCTAAACCAAATAAACCTACTACCGCTCCTTCGCTACCCTCACCTACCACAGCATTAAAATCCCCCGTAGTTATTAAATTTTCATGTCCTTTTACGTATCTTAATATGTCTTCGATATCTTTGTAGATGGCTTCTACCTCTTCGTCACTGTAGCTAGAGGTGGGCATGTATACTTGTATTATTACTGTGTTTACCGGTTTAGACTCTAATCTAACCATGAGTACTCTTTCGTTCTTTTGTAAGTAATTTTCTACACAGTATCCTATCTTTTTCCGCATAACTATCCCCACACCCAAATTTCCGTCCTCTGCTCTTGTATGAATTACCCTGAAGTCTCCACTCCAAAAATTCCCCGCCTCTGGCCACCGAACTTCGCTGGTCCCTACTATGTCTTGTGATAACCTATTCATTTCGATTTTTAGGTTCTCTAGCTTACCTACTTGCTTCATACTTCTAACATTCCACGCTCCGCCTCGCAGAATGTTCCCGACTCTTATTTTTAACTTTCCGATCGCATCCTCCGAAGTAGTCCCCTCCCGGAGATCCGAATGGGGGACTATTTTAACTCCGGAATCTTTTACCCCAGAGAATGCCATCATGTTTGTTACAATTTAAGTACGCTGTGTACTTGGGAGATAATGTGGCGGTTTCCCGTTGCCTTCCACACCGCAGTAGTGTGTCTTAGACTGCCATACCGACCCCTATGGTCTCTGCCAATCTAAGTACCGGAAGGGCCGCTGCCCTCTTTGGGGACCTGTCTTAGTCTGGTTCCTCACTAACGACCCTACTACTTTGGTTGGACCTGTAGTTTGGCTCTTTAGTTCATTAGAACACGCAAGCCATTTCACCTGTTCTAGTAATTTAGAACTTCGGCAAGGTGCAGGTCCATTCGAAATGGACAAATGCATATATATATATATATATATATATATATATATATATATCAGGATTTAGATTTAGAAAGATAGGTTCTTGTCGTTTGAGCTTGTCGGATAAGGTTCTTCATTAAGTCCTTAGAGCTTCGATCCAAAATTGAAGAATGTAAATACAAAAGGTGATCATCGTTGGATTAATCATAAAACGCGCAGTTCTCATTTCAAGTAGTATAATGGCGAAAGCGTCTTCAAAAGCAAATAATGAGCACGAGAGAGTTGCAAGAATTATCTTTTTGAAAATAAAAATCATTATCAGATAATCTGTAATAAACCAATTTTTAGTTACAAATATCAATTTTATTTGAAATTACTAACATTTTCAAGCTTGCTTAGCTTAATTGAATATTTGAGATTAGCTTCTAGACTTGACAATGTTAAAGTTTCCGTGCTCTAAAATTGACTGGTTGATGTATTTCATGTTTTTAGCATAAACGCTTCTTGGTTTGCATTATTTATTGCGAACTGTTTAAACACATTTTTTTATTAATTGGGTACAATGAACTAAATTCTAGTTAACCATGTTATATTTTTCCTGTGTGTTTCAATTATCTGCTAGAATTGCGCATGTAATAGAAATGTTGGTATTCTTATTCTAACTATGGATCAATGACATTTGTTAACGTTACATAGTATCCCATTATATTTAACAAACACATAGTATAACTTTTTTTGTGCATAAAATAGTTACTACCTTTATATTTAATATATAGTATAATATAAGGGTCATATAACGCACGTTAGTAAAAAAAAATGATCTAGAAAGCAAATACAAATAAATTTTTTTGATGGCATCACAGCACCTGGTATTAAAACCTAAGGAAAAAGTAATCAAGTTGATCGACATCCTTAATTGAAAAAACAACAAAACCAAAGTCATCAACTTTAGGAAAACGCTCATTCAATGACTAGCTCTTGAAAGTAATTCTTTATATGTTTTTTGAAGCTCCGTGAGTTACATATCACCTATATTAATATCTATTTAAAAGTAAACGTTATAATTGTCTTGGAAATAGCATGAAATAATGTATAAAGTAATGTAATATAATAAGTGTCAACAGAGTTAATATTAGAAATAAGAATAAGAAAGCAGGACTTCTCTGTAGCGCAGATCCAACTTGATACCGCAGGTGAAGAAACAATGAACTGCGATCATGCAGACTTATTTATATTTACTTAGAATAAAGACATTGTATGAATTATCAAGAAACAGCGGAAAGGTAATATTTGCAGTTTCCCACAGAACGATGTGAGACCAGAGGCTTCATGTTAAATGTAACAAGCCCTGCTCGTGAGTCAGTTTTCGAACTTCATAACTTTAACGTTGTTAGGTGTTCAGGCTTCTCATTCATAATTATTAATTATTAATTAATTTAAATATTAACCTGTAACATTTTTAATTAAATTCACTTTGCGTTTAAAGAATATAAGCGTTCAAGTACGTTGTAAATGAAACAATACATTTTGGTAATTAACGAATTAAAATAAATTTGATAGTAATGTTTTTAGAAATTTTAAAAGGAAGTTTTCAAAGACTCAAAATTTATTTCGTATATTCACAGAGCAGGTAAACGAAGATCAATAATGCTTAATTAACCATTTCTAATATTTTACTCATACGTGATAAGACTATAGAATTAAGATATATTTGTTAGAAACTATAATTCAGAGGTCATAGGTATGAATGATAAATTGTCCTTAACGAAAACATTATATCACGGTAAATCTTACGAAACTGTAAGCTATTTATAGCGATATGCCTCATATGGATCCATACTCTTAATGAAGAACTCTAGAAAGTTGTTGACTGTGCAATTTTTGTTTCGAATTTTAAATTAAGCACATGTGAACGAGTGAAAGTCGCATTCAGAAGCAAATATACTAAGGAATCATAAGATAGTTAAATTGATTGGTGAAAGGCCTCAGAGAGTTCAAAAACGAATAGTTATTGGTAAGGTAAACAAAGAATATAGGAAAATAAAGGAATACTTTGGCAAAAGTAAAACGTATACTAGTAATATATCAAGCAAAGGTATAAAACGTTTATATATTAGTAAGGAAAATGTTAATGGGGAGACAGAATATATTAAGAAGCTGTACTCTGTCTATGATTTGAAGATGGGCGAGTAACAACAAAAGGACGATACTGTAAAAGTTGAAGAAGGAACTTAATCCTCAGATCAGAATTTGGTAAAAGGTTGAGTGATTTAAATATCTGTACAGCTATAGCAACTATTAGAAGGAGATTAATTTGGTTTTAGAAAAAAATAGTGTAGAGAAGCAGTACAGTGTATAATAAGATTACTGTTAGAATGTAAAATAAAAAAAAATATTCGACAATGTCGAATGAAACAAATATTTGAGACTTTGCAAAAGATAGAAATGAATTATCAAGGTTAATTAAATTGAAGTTACAAGCAAATAAAATAAACTTTATCAAGAAGTATTATAACTTTACTACATGTATACAAGTTTTGAAATAGCATGCACTGTAATGACCTGAATCGGGTAAATTGTGAATATTGAAATATCTAAAAATTTGCATGAGCAATATTCCAACAGATACATCTTTGTTGATTGAGATTTATAAGAAAAATATATTTTAAATTTATTAAATTTATGGGTCAGCAAAGCCTTAGATACAGGTTCAAATCCTATCCGGGACCTAATATTTCCCATTTTTCAAGAACTAGCGCGATTTGAATTGATCATTTGGGTTTGCATAAAAGTCTAAGTCATTACTTTATATTATTAACTATAATATATTATTATTTATCAACTTACTTTGTGTAATTAACTACCTAATAATTATATATTAATATTTGGCTTATAGCCGTAACTTTGAGCATCGCTTCCTGTCAATAACTGGTTGATGGTATATATGGTTGTGTACATGATTTACATTTGTCAATATTCCAATTATCGACACCCTTTCCGGTGGCGCAATTGGAAAACGCATGGTTTCGCAAAGCCTAGGATACAGGTTCAAATTCTGTCCGGGACCATTTACCATCTTTCGATTAGTATCTCGATTTGAAATGATCATTAAGGCTTTGCATAAAAATTTAGGTTATTATTTCATCTTATTAACTATATTTATAAATATATATATATATATATATATATATATATATATATATTGCTGTGAATCCTCTCCATTAATCTTAAACTAAGGTTTTCGGATCGAGCCCCACAGATTGGGCGTCAAGAATGCTGTGAAATGTACAAAAGGCTATTAAATTACCTGGTCCGTTGACTTTCTTCTGTTAATCGCCTCTTTACTCTTTTCCGCCTGGGCTGCTCACCTAGTTAAAACTTTCATCCTCAATCATAAAAAAAACAAACATTTCTATCACAAACACCAACGTTAACTCTATTTACATCAATCTTCACAATACATTAAAATTTCAAAATTAAAATTCAGCATAAATTTCAGTATCAGAAAATTTCAAGATTAAATTTGTTATCATTTTAATGTGCATCCAGAATTAAAGTCCTTGTAGGATGCCTACTAATTAATATAACAATATATGCAGACCTGAGTCTGAGTACAAAGGGAGCATCTCCCACCCTTTTACGTTAATTAACCAGGTTCGTCTAATTGAGCTCAAAGACATACCCAAATTTTCATCATAATCCAGAACATCAATACTAAATACTCCTTTCTACTTAAACAAGAAAATTTCACCTTAAAATTAAAAATTTCTTGTTAGTGCAAATTCACTATTGTCCATTTTAAGTAAATAAATTATAAAGTTATTCAACACACACCAAAACATCAAAAATCGAACAACAAAGCATAAGTTACCTGAAGGTTAATGCACACGTGGCTCCAATGTACATCGTCCTCTGTTAATTACAACATTCCAACTGGGTTATGTTTAGGTCCTCGGATTACTGGTCGCCTTTAAAAAATTTTCTACACCACCATTCATCTAAAGTTGTTTCAGGGCTTTTCCGAAACTCATCTGTGTATATCTGAATCTTGTTTTGTGGATCCAATCACGTTTACTAATCATTTAATTATTAACACCCCCGAAAATAGCAAAGAAGTTCATACTTCTTTCACGCTATACGCCAAAACTGCCTACTTTGGTTTATTCATTTGTCGATGCAAATTTGAATAATTGGTACAGTACTCGCAATTATACCTAGACTTTATTACCTTGCATCTTCTTTTCTAAGTGCACTAAATTACTTTCATTGTAGCACGTAAAGAGCAAACTGTTTTAAAGTATTAAATAATCACCAAAAGATACGAGCAAACGGTTTAAATTATTCAATCAAAATCAAAAAACTAAGAGAGAGAAACTCATATTAACACGGGTATATATAACCGCTAGCCTGTACGTCGCTTTTGTCCCCAAAACGGACAGTTTCTAGAATTTCGTCATTCTATGTTCCCTTTTCGATCGCTCGGCACAGCTTCCACAAAATTTGCGCTCGCACCAGTTAAATCTCGGAAATTTTACACACAGCACGCAACGTCTGAGAATAACTAATTAATTTTTATACAGAAATGTTATTTTTACCTCTCATCTTTGCCTCTTATTTTCAACCAATCGCAACCCAGTGACGTTGCTCAACCCACGCCTTTAATTATATGTGTCTCTGTCTTGCGCATATTATCTGTCTCTATCTACCCTGTTCTGAGTGGTACGAATCGATATTCTTTAGTATCGGTTATTTTCAGTCCACATGGACTGTGAAATAACCCACCTTATTAGCATTTCTCATGAATATTAAGCGACGGTTTTTTCAACATTCTCTGTAACCATTTGTTATCTGCAAAATTTACGCAGAACGAGACTTTTAAAAATACGCAGGTGTTCAATCGTCCTACTTCTAACTAACACTTCTACGATTTGAATATTATTGGGTTTTTACAAGCTTTTATGTATATTATATGTTACTAATGGTTCAATTAACTCCAATTAAAATAATACCCTTTAATTTTTAGTGAATCCTAATTAAATATTCAATTATTATTTGTACATTTTGTTTAATACCGGTTACTTAAACTTGAATTAATTAATATAAATTTTGCACGTAATTTCCATGTGTTTCTTTACTTGGAATAATTAAACTACACGTTGAGCATTTTAATACTGCTTCTTTTTATAGAAAGCGTCTTGTAAATAATTTAAATCTCTTATTTTTAATGAAACGAATGAATTTTATGCTCCACGGTTTTTTTAATAAAGCGTATTGTCTAATAAAATTCCTTATACACGGTGATTAAAATTATTTGATGTAATTCATTAATTTTCTACCCTGGTCTAAATATGAGTATTTTCCCCCTATTTGAATACAAATAATCCCACTTATTTGGATGCAAATATAAAGCATTTAGACTGCAAAAAAAAATTTACAAAAAAATTGCCTATCTCTCTCTACCCTTATCTATCTAACTTACCTAACTTATCCAATCCAAAACAATATTTACACCTGTCCTATATCCCTATCCTATTCCTAACTATCACCTAATTTTATAAACATCCTATATACGTCCTATCTACCTATCCTATTCTTAACTTTTAACTATACTCACTTCCCCCTACCTAATCATATATACCTATCCTATTCTTATTCTATTCTTAACTCTCCACTAATCTTATAAGATATATCTACACTTAACCTATCTTATTTTCTTCCTACATTTAATTTTCCTTCTCATCCTATATACCTATTTCTAACTATTTCCCATATTTATCCTATACCTAGCTTTATTTTCTATAAACACTTACTTATACTCTCTATTCTATATCTATACTAAAATTCACCTATCTCTATCCTTTGTTCATCAAGTTATTTAAATCTAACTCTCTTCTTAACCCTCCACGTCTTTCTTCTAACTATCCTAATACTCTTCATCCCTATCTCTCCCCCTTCTATATCTATACTTATGATCCCTATTATCTCACATACAATAAACTCATCCCTATTATCCTGACTCTTTAATATTGCTTCTTCTTCAGTCTCTACACATGTCTGTTTCTCATTTACTATTTTTTTTCTTTCTGCCGACAAACCAAATGATACTACTTTAAAATTACCGATTTTTCTCTCAACGGAAAATCCTGTGTACCTTCTAGAATTCTTGTGTAATGGAATCAGCCAGAATGAATTCCTTAAATCTACTTTATTAAAAACAAACTTGCCATTTAACCTCGTCAAAAATGTGTCCATGGATGGTGGACAATGGAATTGCGGTTTGGTCCATTGATTAATTTTACGTGCATCTTTACTTAATTCTGCCTTCACCTGCTCCCGATCTGCTGCTGTTGCTTCTACCCCCACTAATTCTGCATGTTTTTGTAATAAAGCTTGAACCTCTACTCTCCTATCCTCTGGACATCTTATTGTGTTGATCTGTTTACCTTCATCATCCTCTACCTCTACTACATTAATACTCAACCCCGTGTCATCCTCTGTGACTTCATAACTGCCCTTCCATGGCACTACCCTATCCTTAATCCTTACTACTTTCCTTTCCATATCTATCAAAACCCCTAACTGCATCATACAGTCAACACCTAAAATGCTCTGAAACTTCTGTCCAGGTACAATTACAAACTCCTGTTCACAGCTTAAACCTCCTATATCTATCCTAAGCATCACAACACTATTCACTACAGCAAATTTCTTTTTATTTGGAGCTACTAAATGGCTACTCTTTATAGGCATAATTCTATCACAAACCTTATCCCTAATTTTTCTGACGAATTCCTCCGATATTAAACTCGCCTCTGCCCCTGTATCAAGTAATACTTCTACATTATTCTCAAAAATTCCTATATTAATAATTGGCAAACATAATTTTTCTACAGTTTCTGGCTCTACTTCCTCCTCAATTTTGAAAAATTCCCTTGGATGTTCATATACATTTACACTGAAATCTAGTGGTCTGTCGCGTTCTAAAAATCCTGTCTCGTCCTGTTTTGAGTGCTTGGTCCTGGCTGTGCTTCTACAACCTGTGCGTACGTCCTCCTTGTATTTGTATCCGTGTCCCTGTCTCTATTCGGCGTGCTCGTCACAGTCCTGTTTACTTCCGGTAAACTGTTTTGTCTCGTGTAACTAGGTCTTGGCGTTGGTCCCCTAGTCGCACTATTACTTCTGTATTCCTGTCCTCGTCGTTCCCAATTCTGTCGAAAATTTCTGTTATAGTCAGGCCGTCTCGCAAAATTCTGTGTCCTGTTGTCAAACCTAACCGTGTTAATGTTTCGTTCTCGTATTTCTCTTGTCCGTCCTACACATACATCGTCATATCTCTGCAAATACTCTAAAAAGGTTTCCCGTTCTGTGATATTCTGTAACGCTACGTGTTGTCTAATTTCCAGTTCAAAATGTCGTGATAAGTACTTGATTATCTGTCTGTCCGTCAATGGTGGATTCAGTTGTTTGGCCACACTGTATTTTCGGATGGCATATTGCTCCCTAGATCCTGCAAACTCTCCCTTAAATTTTCCTGTAATCAAGTCGTCCCTAATCTGATCCTGTTTGTGATCACTCCAGTAGTGTTGTAAAAATTTGTTTTCAAAGTCCTGATACGTGTCTATGTCCTGTCCTACTAAATTGTACCATGCTTCCGCGTTGTCTTTCAATAAAGCCTTTATCGTATTCAGTTTAGTCTGTTCGTCAAATAAATTTCCCACTAGATTTCTTACACTATTAATAAAAATTTGTGGATTTACCCTGTTATCGCCATAAAACTTCATGTGTTGATCCAATGATACTCCACCTGTATAAAATCTGGGACCATCCCCCGTTAAATTTGACATGTTGTATTTAATACTACTAACTTCGCGTTCTACCCTGCCTAACTGATCCCTACATGAGTCCGTTACTTCAGTCATTTTTATATTTATTTCTTCTTCACAAAAAATGCGTACTTCGAACCTTAAATGTCCCATTTCCTGTCGCAGACCTGTAATATCACGCTCATTTTTATCAACCCTATTTTCAACTTCCCCCATCTTTACCGTCAAACTATTTTTAAATTTTGAAACTTCTTGATTCGTCTTATCTATTTTCTGACTAATCTCCTCTAACTTCCTGTTCGATTCCTCACTCATTTGCTCAAATTTTCGATTTGAGTCCTCTCTCGCTCTATTAGATTCATCCCTAGCTACTCGCATTTCCTCTAATATTCTCATCATTAACTCGTTTCCTTGATCCCCTGATTCCGTCCTCGACTGATCTCTACTGCCTCCAGCTTCTTCCATTTTCGAATTTTTTTCACACAATGCACTATCGTCATTTCCAATTTCCACTCCTTGACTCCTTAACCACTCTTTTCTCTGCATACGTTCTAATCACTCACACACACTCTAAAATACTCTTAAATTTATATACAAACAGAAACTCTCTCTCTCAGATCGCCAGTTTCCTGGAATAAAATCACAAAAATTTTATTTGGAACTCGAGCCTCACTTTTGGGTCGCCAAGAATGCTGTGAATCCTCTCCACTAATCTTAAACTAAGGTTTTCGGATCGAGCCCCACAGATTGGGCGTCAAGAACGCTGTGAAATGTACAAAAGGCTATTAAATTACCTGGTCCGTTGACTTTCTTCTGTTAATCGCCTCTTTACTCTTTTCCGCCTCGGCTGCTCACCTAGTTAAAACTTTCATCCTCAATCATAAAAAAAACAAACATTTCTATCACAAACACCAACGTTAACTCTATTTACATCAATATTCACAATACATTAAAATTTCAAAATTAAAATTCAGCATAAATTTCAGTATCAGAAAATTTCAAGATTAAATTTGTTATCATTTTAATGTGCATCCAGAATTAAAGTCCTTGTAGGATGCCTACTAATTAATATAACAATATATGCAGACCTGAGTCTGAGTACAAAGGGAGCATCTCCCACCCCTTTACGTTAATTAACCAGGTTCGTCTAATTGAGCTCAAAGACATACCCAAATTTTCATCATAATCCAGAACATCAATACTAAATACTCCTTTCTACTTAAACAAGAAAATTTCACCTTAAAATTAAAAATTTGTTGTTAGTACAAATCCACTATTGTCCATTTTAAGTAAATAAATTATAAAGTTATTCAACACACACCAAAACATCAAAAATCGAACAACAAAGCATAAGTTACCTGAAGGGTAATGCACTCGTGGCTCTAATGTACATCGTCCTCTGTTAATCACACCATTCCAACTGGGTTATGTTTAGGTCCTCGGATTACTGGTCGCCTTTAAAAAATTTTCTACACCACCATTCATCTAAAGTTGTTTCAGGGCTTTTCCGGAACTCATCTGTGTATATCTGAATCTTGTTTTGTGGATCCAATCACGTTTACTAATCATTTAATTATTAACACCCCCGAAAATAGCAAAGAAATTCATACTTCTTTCACGCTATACGCCAAAACTGCCTACTTTTGTTTATTCATTTGTCGTTGCAAATTTGAATAATTGGTACAGTACTCGCAATTATACCTAGACTTTATTACCTTGCATTTTCTTTTCTAAGTTCACTAAATTACTTTCATTGTAGCACGTAAAGAACAAACTGTTTTAAAGTATTAAATAATCACCAAAAGATACGATCAAACGGTTTAAATTATTCAATCAAAATCGAAAAACTAAGAGAGAGAAACTCATATTAACACTGGTATATATAACCGCTAGCCTGTACGTCGCTTTTGTCCCAAAAACGGACAGTTTCTAGAATTTCGTCATTCTATGTTCCCTTTTCGATCGCTCGGCACAGCTTCCACAAAATTTGCGCTCGCACCAGTTAAATCTCTGAAATTTTACACACGGCACGCAACGTCTGAGAATAACTAATTAATTTTTATACAGAAATGTTATTTTTACCTCTCATATTTGCCTCTTATTTTCAACCAATCGCAACCCAGTGACGTTGCTCAACCCACGCCTTTAATTATATGTGTCTCTGTCTTGCGCATATTATCTGTTTCTATCTACCCTGTTCTGAGTGGTACGAATCGATATTCTTTAGTATCGGTTATTTTCAGTCCACATGGACTGTGAAATAACCCACCTTATTAGCATTTCTCATGAATATTAAGCGACGGTTTCTCCAACATTCTCTGTAACCATTTGTTATCTGCAAAATTTACGCAGAACGAGACTTTTAAGAATACGCAGGTGTTCAATCGTCCTACTTCTAACTAACACTTCTACGATTTGAATATTATTGGGTTTTTACAAGCTTTTATGCATATTGTATGTTACTAATGGTTCAATTAACTCCAATTAAAATAATTCCCTTTAATTTTTAGTGAATCCTAATTAAATATTCAATTATTATTTGTACATTTTGTTTAATACCGGTTACTTAAACTTGAATTAATTAATATAAATTTTGCACGCAATTTCCATGTGTTTCTTTACTTGGAATAATTAAACTACACGTTGAGCATTTTAATACTGCTTCTTTTTATAGAAAGCGTCTTGTAAATAATTTAAATCTCTTATTTTTAATGAAACGAACGAATTTTTATGCTCCACGGTTTTTTTAATAAAGCGTATTATCTAATAAAATTCCTTATACACGGTGATTAAAATTATTTGATGTAATTCATTAATTTTTTACCCTGGTCTAAATATGAGTAATATATATATATATATATATATATATATATATAAATATATGTGTGGCACCTCAATAAGAATACGTTTTTAAGTAATTCACATTTCTCATACTGCAATTTGCTCCAATAGTATACATGTTTTAAATTATCAACAATAGCAGATTATTTGTTCTAACCAGTTAACTTAATCTAGTCATTCAGTATAACATTTCTAAACCTTTACGACGTACAATAGTTATAATGAATCTGTTATTTATTTAAAAATGTTTTAGTGCAAGTATATGTTTCTAGTGTATAATTTTATAGTATTTATAACAATGTAATTTTTAGCTGCTATTTTGAAAATGGTTATTTGGAACCGAAACGCGTAAAGCATGAAAATACATGAAAACCAATGAAAACAAATTGAGTTGTTTTACTTATACCTGACCATTTTCCAGGAACATTCATCACTATATATATATATATATATATATATATATATATATATATATTGCTGTGGTATTATTGGTCCACGATTTGGGCGTACATAAATTGCTATGTGACTCTTATTATAATTAACGAGCCCCTACGATGGGCGTCATAAAATGCTATGATATTTTTGCCCCACAATATTGGGCGTAATAAACTGCTATGATATTTTTATATGCCCCTTTGATCAATCAATCACCTATGAAGTGAAATGTTATATTATGGATTTTTTTTGCCTCAACTAGCTGATTCAATTAAATAAAACAATTTTACAAAACACAATATAAAGATTAAATATTTACAATTTTTAAAATCTTCCCTTTTTCAGAATATTTACATATACCAGATTTATAAAATTGAAGTCGACACAAAACCAAGTTACAATCCAAATCGTTTTTAGAACCAATTCAATAAATTGGAATTTCATTTAAATTTCAGTGTTAGAGCCGGTATTAAGATGCCAGTAATAAGTTAATCCAGTTTAAACTACCATTGTTAAGATTCAATTTGAATATAAGTAATAGAATATTTTCATGTCGGTATTAAAAGGATTTTCCATGTCAGTAATAAAAAGAGCCCTGTTATATTTATTTTAGAAATGTATTTTTATTAAGTCGTTATTTACTTACGTCTATAATAGATCGGCTCACCCGTTGTACAATTCGTACACTTTTCAAAATGATTTTACTTTAACTTTTATTTCACTGGTTACGTAAAATAATTTAGCACTTCGGAATATAGTCGTAGCCCAGTTTAAAATGTATACTAAACTCGTCGGTCCATTCTAATCGTATTTAAAGCCGTACCTCTCTTGCTTTTCATTCGTTCATTCACGTGTTGGGACGACACCTTTTGCCTTTATCTTTGTGTACTTCGAGATTTTCATCAATTATTTAGTTTAAATATTCAGAGGAATGTTTGACTTGTCACGTATTACACTCACATATCATGGTATTAATTTAGAAATGCCAACAATTTCCTTTTATTAAATCACGTATTCAGTGTTTGTTATTTATTCTAATCTAAACTGAAATAATCTGGTGCTTGTTTATTGTCTAGACAGTATTGGATTTTTGAACAAATGTGATTCTTCATGTCACGTACGATTTTCAAATAATGCATAATTTAGATTTCGTATACGATGATATTTTTAACGCACTTGTGAAATATTTATAAAGCCAATTCATATAGGTCTCCCGTTGATTTAATTTTGATGCATTTTGTTGCGTTTTCAAATCTTATCTTAACTTGTAACTACTCTTGGATATTTCTATATTCTTAAGCATTTAATCTCATGTATATTTACATACAGTGTGCTCTCAACTAACAATATGTATCGAGACCTATTTACTCTTATAATATCTGGAATTATGTGCTTTTGTTAACTGGAAGTGGCTTTTATTTATTCTACGACCCCTGTGACTTAACCTACCCCTAAAGTGCCCTATAATTAGAGCATTAATCCCCCAAATTAAAATAAAGAAATTTTTAAAAAATGTTAATTTTTGGCGCCCAACGTGACACAAAGTTCACATTGGTCCAAAATTATTTTGTTTTTATTTTCTTTTACTATATACACAACTCCTACATTTTTTTACATCCTTATTCCTATTTTGATCTATACTATTCCTACACAACTATTCATTCTAAATTTTACTACTATTATGTTATATAATCTACTAATATTTCGCTCCCTATTTATCCATACTTTTCCTATTTACATAGACTTTTCCTATTTATCGTATACTTTTCCTATTTATCATATACTTTCTTATTTTGACACTATATATTATGATCTACTAATATTTCACTCCTTATTTATCTATACTTTTCCTATTTACATATACTTTTCCTATTTATCATTTACTTTTCTTATTTTCACCTACCTGTTATGATATACTAATATTTCACTACCTATTTATCCATACTTTTCTTATTTACCTATACTTTTCCTATTCATCATAGACTTTTCCTATTTACATATACTTTTCCTATTTATCATACACTTTTCTTATTTCCACACTACCTGTTATGATCTACTAATATTTTACTCTCTATTTATCCATACTTTTCCTATTCATCATATACTTTTCTTATTTTCACACTACTTGTTATGATCTACTAATATTTCGCTCCTTATTTATCCATACCTTTCCTACTTTACATATACTTTTTTTATTTTTCTTACTTCATCACTATCTTTTCCTATATCCAATAAACCACTTCTATTTACATCAACCTATGCTACTCCTATTTTTCCTAAACCTATCCTAATTATTATTAACCTATCCTATGCTTTATTGTTTTCTAATATTTACAATAAGTTTTATTCTATTAACCCACACTACTCCTACTTTCCTACTTATTATTAACCTATCATATGCTTCATTGTTCTCTCATATTTACAATAAGTTTTTATTTACTTATAGTTCCACTTTCATTAACCCATCCTATGCCTTTTGTCGTCTAATATTTCCAATTTGTACCATTTTCTATTCCTAAACCTATCCTAATTTATGATGACATCCCTATTTAACTCTTCTATCCTAATTTATTAATATCCCTATTTAATTCTCCTATTTGTCTATGCCTATCCTAATTTATGATTATATCCCTATTTCCACTAGTTTATTTTACAGTATGTACACTTTTCTCCATTATTAAAAGTTTTGTCTCTGTAATAAGCTTATCTTTCTTGTTCCACCTGTACGCGCTTTTCCAAACTTATTCTCTGAAGGTAAGTTATCATCATAGTTTTTCCCCCTAATGTATCCTTCTTCATATCCCAAAACTTCTCTAAATTTTAACCTATCATTCCCAAATTCTTCATTCGGGTCCCATATCATATTCCCATTTTCCAACCAACCAAAAGGAACCACTTCACACTTATACTTTTGCTCTTTTCTATAAAACCCGATATATTTTCTTGATTTTTTTGTAGGTAGAATTTCTTTAAATGTCTCTGTGTCTACAACTTCTGATTTCTTCACATATCCCGCTGCTATTATTTTGGATTCTGATCCTATTAGATTTGAATTTTTCTTTAATAATGTCTTTACCATATGTTTCACTTCTTCTGGACATTTAGATTCATCATCAATATCCCCCTTTATATCAACTTCACTTTCAAATTTATTAATATTCAAGCAGTCTCCTTCGACTTCAATGATCTCCTCATTGTCCCATTTTATATATTCCCCTTTTACATCTATTGCCTTTTCTTCGGCATTTATTTTTAATCCCAATTTATCAATTATGTTCATACCAAATATTGCATCTACTCTTAATCCCGGCACTATTATAAATTCATTCCCAAACTTTATCTTACCCATTTCACATTCCAGAATTATTATTTTACTTACATTTGCAAATCTCTTGCTATTTGGTGCTATTAAATGAAACTTCCTAATGGGCATCATACTCTCTATTAATTTTTCCCGTTTAACAAAATCCTCAGCCACTAACGACGCTTCTGCTCCCGTATGAATGAGTCTTCCACCTCTACTGTTTCCAATTTTCAATTTAATTCTCGGTAATAATCTTTTATTCGTCTACTTTTCCATTTCACATTTTATATATTCACGCTGGTGTTCGTATCCATTTATTTTTAAGGGCTTACTTGGTTTGTCCTTTTTCAAAAATCCTGATTCGACGTAGATTATCTTGCCTGACTCGTAGCTTTTGCATAGGTACGGTTCGTTCTTGTAGGTTGTGCCGATTGTTTCCGATGTTGTGCTTGTAGCGTACACAGATTTATGTTTCTGTCGTGATTTGTTTGCTCTGTTTCTCTTCTTGGCGTGTATCTTGTGTTCCAGTTCCTTCTAAAATTATTATCATTGTAGTTATTGAAATTATTCCTATTAAAATTTCCCCTATAATTTCCCCTATTATTCGATCTATTATTTTCTGTGCTTCTTTGCAATCTATCTAAATTTTCTCGCTGTCTTGGTAACATCCTACCTTCCGCTACACGACTTTGCCCTAACTCATCACAACGTTGTAGATATTCCAAGAAGATCTCCCTATTTACTATGTTCTGAATCATCACATAATGTCTTATTTCCTCACCAAAATGTCTCGCTAAGTACTTTATGGTTTGTGTTTCTTCCATCGGCGGATCTAATTGCTTCGCTATACTGAATTTTTGTATGGCGTATAGTTCTCGTGTCATCCCTAAGTTCTAATTATATTTTCCTGTAATTAAATTATCCCGCGCTTTGTAGGGTTGATTGTCCCCCTCCCCCAAATTTTCTTAAATATCTACTTTCAAACTCCTGAAATGTCCCTATCTCATTTTCTATTGAGTCAAACCATATCTTCGCGCTTCCTTTCAACATTGATCTCACGAAATTTAAATTGTACCTTTCATCACTTGATCCCTGTATTAATTTTTTTATATTATTTAAAAATACTCATGGATTCACCTTGTTGTCTCCATAAAATTTAGAATACTGTTCAATTAAAATTTCCGGTCTATTTATCATATTGTGTTGCCTCTTGATTCGTACCCGCATTTTCGAATTCTGATTTTAAATTATCTAATTCTCTTTTTACTTCATTAAGTCCTATTTCACAGTTTCCTTGAATTTCCCGCATCCTTTTACCTAAATGTGTAATACGGTCATTTGTTTGTTTTTCACCAGTTTTCTGACCTAATTTCACTTTCTAAACCTCGTCTCTAACTTTATTCACATCATCCATCATTCTAACGAATTTATTCTCAAATCGTACCTGTATTTCCGCGATTGTCTGATTCGTTTCTTTTAGTCCATCACTTATAATTTTCATTTCAACCCCGAGCTTTTTTCCATTTTCCTTAATATTTTTCATGGTCTCTTCGCTTTTGTCCATTTTTTATTTTTAAATTTTTAATATTTTAAATTCTTTCAGATTTTAACCTCCTAACTCCTATTAAATTAGATTTTTATTCGTGCCTCTATAAATTTTAATTTTTCAATTTCTCGCTTCTACGATTTTTAATTTTTAATTTTCTTTTTGTGGTGTTCTCGTCCCTACGATTTGGGTCGCCATAAAATGCTGTGATATTATTGCCCCACAATTTGGGCGTACATAAATTGCTGTGTTACGCTTATTATAATCAACGAGCCCTTACGATGGGCGTCATAAAAGGCTGTGATATTTCTGCCCCACAATTTTGGGCGTAATAAACTGCTACGATATTTTTATTTGCCCCTTTGATCAATCAAGCACCTATGAAGTGAAATGTTAAGTTATGGATTTTCTTTGCCTCAACTAGCTGATTCAATTAAATAAAGCAATTCTACAATACACAATATAATGATTAAATATTTACAACTTTTAAAATCTTTCCCTTTTCAGAATATCTACATATGCCAGATTTATGAAATTGAAACCAGTAACACTAGCCTTTTTAGTTATTTTTAGGGACCTTTGAAACGTTTCAAGATAGCTATTACCTTTTTTATAAATTTATCAATAAAACTACTGTGTTTTGTTGATTCTTACAGATACGAAAAATATTGAATTAAAACAGTTTTTAGTAATAAATTATCAAGATCGCTAACCTGGAATGGTTCTGTAGTTTCTCTGCATTCCCAAGGGTTTTCATGCCAAGTCTGAATATTTAGAGTCGAAATTGGAAGTCGACATCAAAACCAAATTACAATCCAAATCGTTATTAGAATCCAATTCAATAAATTAAAATCCCATTTAAATTTTAGTGTTAGAGCCAGTATTAAGATGCCAGTAATAAGTTAATCCAGTTTACACTACCATAATTAAGATTCAATTTGAATATCAGTAATAGAATATTTCATGGTATACTAAACTCGTCGCTCCATTCTTATCGTATTTAAAGCCGTACCTCTCTTGCTTTTCATTCGTTCATTCACGTGTTGGGACGACACCTTTTGCCTTTATCTTTGTGTACTTCGAGATTTTCACCAATTATTTAGTTCAAATATTCGGAGGAATGCACGTATTACACTCACATATCATGGTATTAATTTAGAAATCCCAACAATTTCCTTTTATTAAATTACGTATTCAGTGTTTGTTATTTATTCTAATCCAAACCAAAATAATCTGGTGCTTGTTTATTTCCTAGTCAATATTGAGTTTTTGAACAAATGCGATTCTTCATGTCACGTACGATTTTCAAATAATGCATAATTTAGATTGCGTATACGATGATATTTTTGACGCACTTGTTAAATATTTATATAACCAATTTATATAGGTCTCCCGTTGATTTAATTTTGATGCATTTTGTTGCGTTTTCAAATCTTATCTTAACTTGTAACTACACTTGGATATTTCTATATTCTTATGCATTTAATCTCATGTATTTTTATATACAGTGTGCTCTCAACTAACAATATGTATCGCGACCTATTTACTTTTAGAATATCTGGAATTATGTGCTTTTGTTAACTGGAAGTTGCTTTTATTTATTTTACGACCCCTGTGACTTAACCTACCCCTAAACTACTCTAAAATTATAGCTATATATATATATATATATATATATATATATATTGTAGCATTTACAAATGCTCTTTTTATTTAATTCTTTAATATCTTATTATATCGGCCTACAATTCCGTATCGCCCAGTATAAATTTAATTTTGAATATTGATTAACATTTATATAGTTGTTAAACACGTGAAGGTTTGATAAGAGCGGACGTGCTATCTTTCAAACCAGTTCACATAAGGCGAATTAATATTCATTTTTGGATTTGATGGTGCCGTGAGCACTCGTGGTTAATAAACCACATTTATCTCATCAAGTACCTGCGGGTACTTATTTATCGTGTTCTCCTAATACAAAGGTAAGTATTTAGTAATAATATCTTATTATACGTTTATCTTGCTCTATTTGAATTCTCTTTGTATTGGTTATCTTAGGAAACTTTTGGGAGTTTGAAATGTTTGAAGTTTGGAACTTAGAAGTTTGGAAGCCCAGATAAATGTGGACAGGAGATTTGATACAGCACAAATATTGCGGAAGTAACATTCCCGTATTGTCACCTGGTAAAACAAGTTCTGAATCTATTTTCAAACACTTACTGTCGATCTTGGGAACCCTGGTCATCTGTATTGTAACATAACACGCCCGGATGCACATCTGTTATACACCGTCGAGGGTCGTGTTCAGCATACCAAGCTAACTGATAACAAGGTCGTATATCTCTTTCCTTATCTTATTTAGTTTATTTTGATGCTACTATCAGCCTGTCAGAAGAATCAGGTGTTGGTAGATTCCTATAACATGTATTTGTGTGTATAACGTTGCTAGTAATCTTATTGAAGTTCTTTGATGTTATATTTAAATATTTACAAGATTAAAATAGCGTACCTAACTATATTATCAGCTGGAAATGTATTAATCTACTCTATTGCTTAAATTATTGTTACCATAATTGTTAACAACTGAAATCGACATATACGTAAAAGTTTATGTTTTGTTTGTAACAACGAGGTAACCATGGTAACTGCGTTGATCATCGCACACTCTTGAAGTTTATAATAATCACTTTTTATGATTTACATATTTATTTATTTGAATTACTCGAGCATGAAAGCTTGTATTCAATATTATTTGAAATGACATTATATGCGATACGCTAAAAATTAACCTCTCGACTACTTTATTTATAATAATTGATATCTTTTACATACGCTTGATTGACACTCAATTTTCCTGTTTCCCGTTGAATGTGTCACTGCGTCTATTACCGAAACAGGTAGTGCCCAAAATATTTCCGACTTAGTCAAGTTATTCGTTTGAGATTTATATTCTCATTAAATTTTCTGCTCTTGAGTGGCGCTAATTTTATACATACATAAACCCACGCCTATAGTGCTTTCCAACGAACCCCAGCACCCAGCAGTTAGCCGGCAAGCTGCGTTGTTGTTATATTTCCCTGCCACTAATATTTTCTTTTAAAAAACAACACCACATAAAGTGGCGCCCAAAGTGTCACCCGACGTGGTTGGGCCCGATTAGTTAGACAAAAATACCTCGTATATCTATCTTCCATTTACCGTTACCACTATTGATTATCGCCCTTTCCCTTTAATGCCGTGCATAGCAAAACCTTATAAAAAGAAGTGAACGTTTCTATACTACCTGAACGTTATTATTTTATACTACATAAAAATATTATTAGCCTATTTCTATTATAAAGCTTATCTAATATATCTTATTACTACCGTTGTGGTAAAAATTAATAAAGTATTTCTTATACCTATCCAAAATTAGAGTACCTTAAAATGGCTGAAGTTTTCAAGCCAAATCATTTGTTAGTAGACGAGTTGGACTATGAGCTCAAAATTCGCTCAATAGTCACTTCAAAGAAGCATCCAGATAAAAAAAAAATTTTAGCGCGACTGTTACAGAAAGAAAAAGAGAATCCCGGGTCCCGTATCGATATGCATAATTATAAATTTGAGGTTCCTATGGAACAGGACGCAATTTCTAATACATTAAAATCCGTTCAATTACTTATCGAGGAGTTTGACGGCGATGCAAATGATAGTGTATTTCATAGAGTACGTTCTCGATTAACTCACGCCTCAGGGCGCATACAAAATTTACCTATTATAAAAAATGAAGCGGATCCCGATCTGGTCGAAGCACAGATTGCGTGGAAGCAAGAGAATTTAACTACGTGCTTTCAATTGGAGGCGGAACTATTTGAGAAAATAAAAAATACAGTGACGAATGTTACCTCAGACAATTTAAATATATCTACATCTCCTTCTATTCTTCACATAACGCAACCTACAAGTTTTGGTTACGGTAAAGGTAAAGTCTTAGGTACTTGGGGTGTAAAATTTTCTGGCAATCCCAAAGAACTTTATCCTTTTTTAGAACACGTAACTGAATTAGCAATATCCTGTCAGGTAGACGAGAGGTCCTTATTTAATTCTTCGGTCGAACTTTTTACTAACGACGCTTTTATCTGGTTTCCTAGTATTCAACATACCGTATCAGATTGGCAATCATTAGTAGCTTTATTAAAGAAAGGTTTTTTTACCGCCCAATTGTCATTTAATTAAAGCATTAGTAGTTCCCTCCATACGTGCACCTATAATTTTAGGTAGCGATTTTATCTCTGCTTTTCGTTTGTTAATTGATTTTAAAGAAGGTACTTGGTCAGCCCAAGACCTTGATGTCACTTACGTAATGCGATTACCTACCGTATTAAATAACTCCGAAAAATTTATTAATATTTCTCAGATTAGCGACCTCAACAAAGACCAAGAGTTAACTGTTGAGCAAATAATTAAATCCTTCGAAATAATAAGTAGCAATAAAAAAGGTTTAGGTCTAACCCAAGTGATTTGAAATGAGTATTGATACCGGCGACCATAAACCGTTTAAAAGGAAGCAATACTCAATGTCGCCTTATATGTTGGAAATTTTAAACTCCGAACTTGACGAGATGCTTAGGCTCGGTGTCGTTCAAGAATCTAGAAGTCCCTGGTGTAGTCCAGTGCTTTTAGTAAAGAAAAATTCCGGTAAATACCGTTTCTGTTTTGATGGACGCTCCTTAAACGAAATTACTAAACACGATTCGTATCCCTTACCTAGAGTTGATATGATTTTAAACATGTTAAGAGACGCAAAGTATCTCTGTACTATTGACTTGAAAAGTGCCTTCTGGCAAGTTCCTCTTGACAAGCAATCTCGAGAAAAAACCGCTTTTAGTGTAGCCGGTCGAGGATTGTTTGAATTTACCGTTATGCCCTTCGGTCTTTGCAATTCAGCCCAAACCCAGCAGAGACTGGTTGATACCTTGTTCGGACCTCGATTTGAACCGAAGATATTCACATATATTGATGACGTCATTGTTACGAGCGCTTCTTTTGAAGAGCATATCGACTTACTGGTTGAAGTTAGAAACATCCTCCAAGGTGCAAATCTCACCATTAACTTAGAGAAATGTCAGTTCTTTAAGTCTTCCCTTAAATTTCTTGGTTATATCGTCAGTGGACACGGTCTTTTGACAGATCCCGAAAAAGTGGAAGCTATGGTCAATTACCCCAGACCCGTTATTTATACCGAGGTCAAGCGGTTCATAGGCTTGTGCTCATGGTACCGCCACTTCATTAACGATTTTTCTACATTAGTGGCTTCTTTGAATGTCTTAATCAAGGGTAGAAAGAAAGAACAAACGATATCTTGGTCGCCTGAAGCTGAAAATTCCTTTTTAGAAATCAAACAGGCCCTCGTTTCTGCACCGATACTTTATCAGCCAGATTTTTCACAGCCTTTTGTAATTCAGAGCGACGCTTCTAATACGGGAATTGGAGGTGTGCTCACTCAAATACTTGATGGTGAGGAAAGAGTGATTGCTTACGCTAGTAGAACCCTATCTATATCTGAAAGGAATTACTCCGTCACGGAACGCGAGTGTCTGGCAGTAATATTCTGTATGGAAAAATTTAGGCCATACGTGGAAGGTGTTCGCTTTAAGGTCATTACCGACCATCATTCGTTATTGTGGTTAAACAATATTAAGAATCCGTCAGGCAAACTTGTCCGATGGGCTGTACGATTAAGGCAGCATAACTTTGAATTACTACACCGTCCCGGTTCTTCTAATGTAATCCCTGATGCTTTAAGTCGAATTCCATCTGTAAATCTAATTACCGTTGTCGACAATGACAATGACAGACTTTATTCTCGACTGAAAAATAATATTTTAAATACTTCCGTTAAATATCCACAATGGAAAGTGGAGAACAATATCGTATATAAATTTATTCCAAATAACTCTGCTTTTCCTTCTAATACCAAAGAATGGAAAATATTAGTACCTAAATCACAACGACACCAAGTTATTACCGAATCACATGATCCAAGTACATGCGATCATCTTGGTTTTTATAAAACTTTTTCAAGAGTTCGAGAACTCTATTACTGGCCCAAAATGAGGGTCGATATTTTAAAATATGTACGCTGTTGTGAAGTGTGCAACTCTCAAAAGTCTGCACTGCGTATCGGTCACATGGGCACGGAGAAAGATGTTCAATTCTCTTGGCAAATTATCTTAGTGGACGTTATGGGTCCGTTTCCGAGATCAAAAAAAGGCCATACCCATCTAGTGGTCGAGGGTGATTGGCTTACGAAATATACCGTGATGTTTCCGTTAAAAAAGACAATAACACGACATATCGTAAAATTTCTAGAAAAAGAAATATTTTTAGTATTTGGTGTCCCACAGTTTATTCTGTGCGACAATGGGACCCAGTTTGCCGGGTCCGTGTTTAAGAAATTCTGTGACTCGTATCAAGTCCAAAAGATTTGGTTCACCCCTCGTTATTCACTACAGTGCAATTTCGTGGAGAGAACAAACAGAACTGTTGGTACAGCTATGCGATGTTATATAAAAGAACATGTGAATTGGGATGTAGAGTTACCTATGCTTCAGCATGCCATTAATACCACTAAACATGAAGTCACAAAATATTCTCCCGCAATTTTAAATTTTGCACGTCACGTCACGTTATCGGGTAAATACTATGGCGAAGTCACTACTACCGCTGATACTGAAATCGCTCCCGACGAAAGGCATGCATACGCCGCCAGTTTAGAACATTTAAAATGCATCTTTACCGAAATACGTAAGAAACTACATTCTGCTTATGAACGCTACGCTAAACAGTATAATCTAGGGAAAAGAGATTTTACTTTTAACGTTGGCGATAAAGTCTGGAAAAAGAATAAAGTACTTTCCGACGCCGCCGCCAAATTTTCAGCAAAACTCTCGCCAAGTTATGCTCTATGTACAATTAAACGTAAAGTTTCTCGTTTGGTATATGAGCTAGTTGATCAAAATAACTCTCCGGCGGGACAGTGGCATATTAAGGACCTGAAGCCCTACTTCGGTTCCAATTCTGATATTTCTGTTAATTCAACATTGAATATTATTGGTAGATGTAGTGGGTGTCTCGGATACCACCACCTTATTTATGTCAATTTGCGCATTCCGCACATTCCCTAATTACCCTTTGAATTTCACAACCCCTCTTTTGTTGCGTTGAGCGAGCAGCCTTTACTGGACCTTCCCGATTATCGACTTTCCCTACTATGAACTATACCTGATTTGTATTACCCTGTTATGTTTCCATTTGGACGTTTGGTACGCGTAGTTACTATCAGGAGCTCCTCAACTGATTCCTTGGCTTAGTCTGTGATGAAAATAGTCTAAGAGGTTAGCCTATTTTTTTTTGGAAGGGTGTAGTGTAGCATTTACAAATGCTCCTTTTATTTAATTCTTTAATATCTTATTATATCGGCCTACAATTCCGTATCGCCCAGTATAAATTTAATTTTGAATATTGATTAACATTTATATAGTTGTTAAACACGTGAAGGTTTGATAAGAGCGGACGCGCTATCTTTCAAACCAGTTCACTTAAGGCGAATTGATATTCATTTTTGGATTTGATGGTGCCGTGAGCACTCGTGGTTAATAAACCACATTTATCTCATCAAGTACCTGCGGCTACTTATTTATCGTGTTCCCCTAATACAGGGGTAAGTATTTAGTAATAATATCTTATTATACGTTTATCTTGCTCTATTGTAATTCTCTTTGTATTGATTATCTTAGGAAACTTTTGGGAGTTTGAAATGTTTGAAGTTTGGAACTTGGAAGTTTGGAAGCCCAGATAAATGTGGACAGGAGATTTGATACAGCACAAATATTGCGGAAGTAACATTCCCGTATCGTCACCTGGTAAAACAAGTTCTGAATCTATTTTCAAACACTTACTGTCGATCTTGGGAACCCTGGTCATCTGTATTGTAACATAACACGCCCGGATGCACATCTGTTATACACCGTCGAGGGTCGTGTTCAGCATACGAAGCTAACGGATACCAAGGTCGTATATCTCTTTCCTTATCTTATTTAGTTTATTTTGATGCTACTATCAGCCTATCAGAGGAATCAGGTGTTGGTAGATTCCTATAACATGTATTTGTGTGTATAACGTTGCTAGTAATCTTATTGAAGTTCTTTGATGTTATATTTAAATATTTACAAGATTAAAATAGCGTACCTAACTATATTATCAGCTGGAAATGTATTAATCTACTCTATTGCTTAAATTATTGTTACCATAATTGTTAACAACTGAAATCCACATATACGTAAAAGTTTATGTTTTGTTTGTAACAACGAGGTAACCATGGTAACTGCGTTGATCATCGCACACTCTTGAAGTTTATAATAATCACTTTTTATGATTTACATATTTATTTATTTGAATTACTCGAGCATGAGAGCTTGTATTCAATGTTATTTGAAATGACATTATATGCGATACGCTAAAAATTAACCTCTCGATTACTTTATTTATAATAATTGATATCTTTTACATACGCTTGATTGACACTCAATTTTCCTGTTTCCCGTTGAATGTGTCACTGCGTCTATTACCGAAACAGGTGGTGCACAAAATATTTCCGATTTAGTCAAGTTATTCGTTTGGATTTATATTCTCATTAAATTTTCTGCTCTTGAGTGTCCCTAATCTTATTCATACATAAACTCACGCCAATTCTGCTCTTCAACGAACCCCAGCAGTTAGCCGACAAGGTGCATTGTTGTTATATTTCCCTGCCACTAATATTTTCTTTTAAAAAACAACTTTACAATATATATATATATATAATGCTGTGGTGAGGGGTTGGTTAAGGGTGTATTTTATAGCAATGGTTATGTAGTATTCAGAAATCACAATAGGAAGCAGAAAAATGCATATATTTAATAGAAAATTGAGTAATTGGGGTAGTTAGTAAATAGTAAGCAGTCAAAACCCTGTGTATAAAGTATAAGTAGTTTTAAGCGACGCAAATAGTAACAATAAGACGCATAGTTAGCATAAAAAAAGTAATACATGCATTAAGTAAATAACGAATATTTAACACCCTGTATATAGAATTTTAGTTAATTCAGGTAATGCAAAAAACGATATTTTCAGTGAAAGAACGCGTATTTATAAGTAAACATAATAAATGTGTATAAACACGCATTCAAAAGAATTCCAATCAGTTATGATAATACGGAGATAAGATATAAAACTTAAAGAAGTGTAGTGTAAGTGCGTACAAACAATTAACAATTTTTGAGAAGTTAATGTATTTAAAAATGCGTAAATAAATAAGCATATATGAAAATTGAAAGTCGAGTTGCATCAGATATTTGTGTATAATATGGAAAAGCATGGGCTGATAACGAAGCAGCTGCAAGCATATAACAATTACTTGAGAGGACGAGAATGTTACATCAGAAAACTACTTTAAGTGTAGAAAATGGAAAGACTTGATTGGTTAAGATTAGCGATGGGTTTATAAGCCATGCCCACAGACAAAGTGGGATATCAATCATATATTAACAGCGACAAATAATAACGGAACTCAGTTTTCAACTTAACAAAGGCCAAGGTGCGTCACTTTGAACCTAAGAGCAACGCGTAAGAATAATATTTGAAAGTGAAAATTGTTTAAGTGACAGATAATGCGACGAAGATGAAAATTTCTATTGCCGATTAAACGGCTCTGAGGCTGGTGAGAAAAAGTCATGATTCTAAGTACGACGACAATAATTCGAGGGTGTATAATGATCCAAGTCTAAGTCTGACGATGATATTCTAGGTTTAGTGATTGGACGATAATAAATCTAAGTTTAATAATAATAATCCAGAGGGTAACAACAATAATTCAACTTAATAATTCAAGCGTGGATAGATAATATTTTAAATGGGTATATAATAATTCTGAATTGGTGGAGAATAATTTTGATCCAAATGGATGGTATAATGCATGGAAAATTCTAGTTGATAATGGATGCGTCGATAATCTTGGTTGCGAGAAGGAAATAACGAAGAAAACAGACCAGGTTAGATTTTTTAGTTATAAGACATTTTTTTCTATTTGAATTTAAATATTGAATATTGAATTTGTTTAATTAATATAGAATAGTGTGACGGAGTCAACAACGAACTTGCATACGTAGAAAGTACGTAATATGATAAAGGGGTTTTGAACGTTTCAGGCTTCTTTTTATAAAACAATAGGTTTTTTGGTGACTTTAGATTGATTAAAAAGCATATGATTTTTGAGATAAAAAATATTTACAACATTAATTGATTAAAAAGTGTATTTTAAATAATTTTCAAAACCTGTACATAACATTTGTTTTCATTTATAATTCAAAATAAAAGCTAGTCGAGGCCGAATGATAAAATTTATGGTCGCCAGCTTTTGTTCGCTAAAATATCACCGATTTACTTTTTCTACACTCAAGCCGATACGTTAGATCATCAAACTACTTGCTTTAAACTCAAACCACTCATGTTTGGTCGTTAAATTACTTTCTTTAGCTCGAACCCTTCACGTTGGGTCCTCAGATTTTTTCGGGCGCACGTTGGGCGCCATATTTCTTTGCTACGTTATCGCCGACGCTCGCGGTGTATTCATAACGCTGAACCACCTCTCTGTGCCTCTAATCTAGAATATTTTTAAAAGTTACACAATAAAATTCATGGTTCGAATAGCTCAGTTTTACCCTGCACAGAGTAAACGACGATATGCTAACAAAGAATTTTTGCCACTTTCCTTCTAACACTTTATACCTGAATAAAATAAACGAATTTACCTAAACTTTTTATAATGAACTGAGGAATATGTACAATTTACAACTCTACAACCTCCGTAATGTCATTTGCTATTTTAAAACCTTTGAATAAAATTTAAAGTATATCTGTTTATCACAAAATTATAAACCTAATAGAGCACTCAAAGACAGCAAAAATAACCATGTGCTATCTCTAATCTTTCCTTAAACGTTCAATGTACCTTTCTTTCTTATAACGTATTTTCTATGTATCAATCAAATTTTTTTTGATGACTTTTTACACAGATATCGAAGTACATGTAAGAGTCAAATATTTAAAAAAAATAAGATTTATGCTGTTAGTTAAATATAATTGCTAACCTGGTGTTTTTTCGATTGATTTCCTACGGGAGTCTGGTTTGAATCAGTTGCTAGATTAGTGTATTCCAATTAGTAAACGCGTAGCTCTGCGTGAACCCTAATACTTTGAACTGCTACGGCGTGTTGTTAACCAGTGACCTCGTGTTGCTTTGAGCTTAACGTCCTGATTTAGAGTTTTTTTAGCTAGATTTCTTATTGATTTGTTTAGTTCGACATTTTATTGAATTGTATAGTTCGTCTTCTTGTTGAATTTTTTAGTTCGTTTTTTTATTGAGTAGCTTAGTTCGATTTCTTTATTGAATTACCTAGTTCGTTTTATTATTTGAATCACTTAGTTTGTTTTCTTATTGAGTAGCTTAGTGTCCTAGTTAATAAATTGTAAAGATTTGTTTATTACTAAATTGAATTTAAGCTTACATTTCATGCCAATGGCCGATTTCTTATAAATTTGTATGTTTGAATGCCCACTTGACTGCATGATTTGCTTGAAGCTTTAATTCTTGTTACTTTCACTTATAAATTTTTGTTTCACTTCACAATTGAATTTTGCGTAATACTCTTATTTTGATAAGTAGAGCTTGTGCTTCGGTTTAAGGAATTAAAGATTGTTATCAGCTTGATGTGCATTATATAAGCAAGCCATCCCACGTGTTGTCATTGGTTGACCGTTCACTATCTTGTTATTTTACCATTAAAAAGATGTTGCACTTGGCTTATCATGTAGCCGGTTGGATTTTACTCGGAGTTATGTGTTAAATGCATTGCCCATACACTTCAAAAATCAAGTAATTGTAATTTTGTACAGGGATCTATGAACTATTATACTTAATCTTGCACATACGCAAAAACGTATGGTTCCATATTTTGTGTTCCTTATATTCTGGATTTTATTCGAATTTGGTGATTTTACACTTATAACGTCACGTAGACTAAATTTATAATATAATTCTTTAACGCTTAACGTACAATAGATGCGTTTATTGACTTCTTGCGTTATGATATATGCTTGTTTTGTAAGGTCTGTTTATTATGGGTACGCATTGATTATTTTCTTACGCTAATGCGTCGGATTTAAAAAAAAATTGGTTTCACGTTTGTTTTACTTTAGATACGCCTAGTTTGTATTTATTTAAAACGCATTACTATTTCTAAAATGAATTGGATTGTGCACAGAGAACTCATTTTACTAAATGTGATTAAATTATTAAAGGAGCTTCTTTTTATTGACTGTAGTTAGTCGTCGATGATTTTGTACAGGGTGTTTGGTATTTGCTTTTTGCATAATTAACAAATTACGTATTTTTTATAATTCAAATGTTTAGTTTTTTGATTTTTGAGTTGTTTACATTAAGTATACCTCCCTTGTGATCTTATATACCCCTAAATAACCCTATTATTATAGCATTTCATATCAACGTAATAAGGGTAACCAGAGGTCATTGAAACACAAGTTCTACAAATAAATCCCACTAAAATATAAAAGAATCCTGAAAAAACTGAATATCCGTAAATTTATGGTTATACCTGTATAATACAAGCGTACTTTTATTCTTTGATGTACACTCAAAAAGTGCAATTGCCCATGTATAAATATTTACCCTGTATGATATAAGCGAATTGTAAATAAGTAGCAAGTAACGTAAGCTGTATATGTAAAAATAATTAAATGTAAGATACCGTAAAACGCATTCAATACAAACGTAAATCGATCGTTTAAGATACATACAAAGCCATTTATTTTTAGTTATTAATTATCAATACATTTTTATAAAAATATACTAGCTTTACGCATTTAGCACAAAAAATACAATCCTGTTAAAAACTGCAATTCTGACCGTAATAGGTGTATTAAAAACACGTTTTCATGTTAAAAGCAAAAATGTCTATAAAATGCAACCCCTTTAGAATTAAAAAGCAATAAGAGTTTAAATTAGTTACCCTGTGGATTACAGCAAATTATTTTAATTAAAGAATTTACTAGAATATTAGGAATATAAAAAGATAGGTCACCAGCATTTAGAACTTCGTAAATATCTAATGAAACATGTATTCCGAGAAGCGTCCAGAACACGAAAAACCCAAAAAATTTATGAAATATCCGAAAAACTAATTATTGGTTATATCCAGCTCTAGCGGATAGTAATCCTCCTTTTTGTACTTGCCCAATATATACGGCAGTTCCTCTGACAAAATTTCTAACTAAGCATTTGCTAATTTCACATTGTACAGAATACATACTGAGTTTGTATACCGCTTAATTATACTATTCCAATTTTCTTCCCCAGGTATATATTTTACTCCACGCGCCGATTTATTTTCGTTTTTTAAGGAAAACAGTTTAGCTGTTGCTCTATTCTTGGTAGATACAGATTTCCCTAACTTTATACGTAGGTAACTAGTAAAAAACCAACATATTTATTCTTTACGCACCGGGGTACGCGTCAGTGCGCCCTGCGCACGCCCTGGTCGCACAAGGAGTATACGCTGCTGCGCACGGGGCCCACACTGTGTATACCGGTATTGTTTGTCGGCTATAAACCATTAATACCAACGTTCTCTTGGCATAGTAAGGCACATTTAACAAAAATGGATTTTAAAATTTAAGGTTAAAGTTAGGAAAAATTTAGGAACGTGCTCGAATGCATCGCCTGCTAAAATATTTAAAAATTTTCTGGATGTCTGTACTTAGGTTAGTTGGACTTGTCTAAACTTAGTTTAGATAACTTCGTCTGAATTTAGTTTAAATATCCTCGTCTGGACTTAGGTTGGTTGGTGAGAAAATTGAAGGTTAGGAAGATTAGAAAGGGGGACAAATATGGGAGGACGGAGGATGAGAGAAAGGAAGAGAAGAGATTAGTTGAGCTTGAGAATGGCGAAACGGATAATAGGGAAAAGTAGAAGGAGGGAGGAGGGCTTTATCAACCAACGGGAATACACGGAACACAATGTAATTTTGCACAATGATAAAACAGCTGGCAATGGATGCTTAATGTTAGTAAATTCCAATTTCGGTGTTAAAATATTTAACAAATTTATCTGACAGGTAACCATCCCCGGCGAAAGCAAAAAAATAGAGAATTATATGTAGAATTTTATAAACTGTCCGTTTGCTCGAATAGGTGGGGCTTCTAGATCTAGTTTGTTAAAGTGTATGGCACTACAATACTAGAAGTAAACTTAGAACTTTTTAATTATCCTAAAGATGAGTCTCTAAGATTGCATACTCTAAGTATAGGTAAAATTGTATAATATATTCGTGTATGTTTCAGGCAACTCAGGGTCTTTATATAGGCATAAATTTTATTACCAAGTGTCTGCCTTGTTAAAATTATAAGGAGGTAACAATAATTAGCAATATATGGTATATTAGCCATCCAGCGGAAACCAAATGTTCGCAAGTATACCATATAAATATGGATAACATATACAAATATAGAAAACACCTTAAATCAAAAACTTGATAACCTAAAAATTATAAACCTTAAAGAATATTGCCTAACCTTATTGGTGGGATTTTCTAGCACAGAAACTATTAAAATGAAATATGATTATCAATATTTCGTAGGAACGTCACAAACTAATCTATCACTTTTGCTTTTAATCCCTATTCATTCTCTGGCTACGATTGAAGTACTTTTCGACAGTTTTCGCTTGATTCTAATCTGTACAAGATAATATTTACCCAGCGTTTTTATGTTTACACGCACACATATATTGCTGTGCTTGCGTGCTGGTGGATTTATCCCACATTTTCGTTTACGACGTAAGCGTCGACTTTGTGCGCATGTCTTTGGCATCCTTCGACATCCTTCGGATTTTTTCTATATAGTATAGATAGCATCTTTCCGATATAAATTATAGCTTGGTGATGGTAGAAACAGACTACATAGGTTTAGTATTGGAGAATCAGATACCGCTCAACCTACTAAATACAAATGTCTAACTCGAATAAACAAAGATTAAATTACGAACTTAAAAGTTTTGAATTTTTCTGTCGCGATACTTAACTAGACGAAAATAACTATTAGCGTATAACTAGTAAACACACAAGAAATTATATAATGAATTTTTTATCGGATGTCCGGGTGTTCGATATACACTATATTTAGATATTGTTTGGTTAGGAAGCATGGCATTAGGATGCAAGAAGCAGTAATATATAACTATCTGACCCGAAAGCTGTTATATCTCAAAGAATACGTATTGCCAATTAAAATAACTTTTGTTGGAAGATGAGAAATTGTGCTTGAAATACATACATATATATATATATATATATATATATATATATATATATATATATATATATATATATATTTGTTATAACTTGAGAAATTACAGTTTAAGCTGTTTTGTAGATATTGGCGACGGGATGTCGGAATGAGGTTTTGGCATATTAATCGGCATGCCGGAATGGAATCATTTGCCATGGCATGCGCCGTTTTATGCCTAGGTACACGTCGGAGCTGTGGTAGACCCCCTCCTCTGTCGGTCGATGGGGGTACTATCCACAACTTTCGATTGATTCTAAGAAGTATGCGCGCCGTAGATTTCCACTATGCGTCTGCGCTCTTACAGCCTTATCTATCACTTGGTTTCTCCGCCTGGTACCTATCCTTTTTCGGACTTCTTTGACAATCTACGCGCCCACTCTGTAGGGCATAAAAGAGGCATCGTATCTAATATAGTATCCACAGTAGTAAAAACGTTAAACAAGCGTTCCTCCAAAGTAATTAACGTTCCTCAACTTCATGGAAATAAAGTGAAACCAACAAGTGAGCGATTTAGATTGCGGTTGCTGACAGAATATTTGTACAACCATAATTTGGGTACCGATATTGATAACATTTGTTTTGTCGAAGGCAAACAGATGCTGACTGGTAGACTACACACACCAATTACAGAACAATTCAGTAACATTATGTTAGTTAAAATTTGTCATTTTTCTGATGCCGAGCAAACACCTGTAAACAAAAGGATTTTTATCCAAAAGAAAGAAATTTCTTGAACATTTAACAGCTATCTACGAAAAAGTTCGACAGGTTTGTTCACAATAGGCATGGTGTTTAAACTGAGCTTCCATTTTCTCTGAATAGCAACTAAACCAAATGTGGTACGAAGTAAAAAAGTTATTGGAAAAGGATATCTTGAGAAAATTAATAAAAGATTTAACAATCTGATATGTGTTTTGTACAAAGTGTAGACTAGTAGATGTAGAGTTGAAAACTTTATTGGAAAAACTGTCAGGCATATTAGACGGACTCAAAAAAATTACTATTTTTTGACATGAATATAACCCAAGATTTTCCAGCATATTTAGCAAGACGGAGAAATATAATTATTTAAATACAAACCATTACTTTTGTTACAAAGGCGAATACAAAGAAAACTGTAGTATTATAGTTGACAACGATAAAAATGCAGACACTTGTTGTTTAACATGGCTAACAGCTAATGCATGAATTAAAATATACAACAAATGTATGTGTCAAATAACAAACCCCGGGGTTAATAAACAACTTGGTTATCATATATTAGATTTTCCAAATAGTCCAGGCGTACGCTTAAGGGAACATTTGCCCCTACTTTGGCGAAAAGATATTGGAGGCGACAATATACAACAGCGCAATTGGAAATTATCTTAGTGCAAAATTTTGTAGGCTAACAACACACTTACAATTTTTCTATAACAATCTTTTGTTCTGGGATCTTATTAATCCCAGTCAATATATAAGGACTGTGCAAGTATTTAGAAAATTGGATACTCCAGATTGGGTTAATTCCGCATATAGCGGTTTGAACAAAGCTTGTATATATTAAACAAAATTACAATATTTCCTCCTAAAATTTGTTTTACCTATTTGTAACTTATTATTTTCACGATTGTTAAAGATATTCACCACACAACTTTAGTACCTTTATTGCATTATTTCTACTATTAGGTGGTACTACATTAAAAATAAAAAGTTGGTAGTCGAAAAACAACGTAGTTAAAAGAATGGCATGTCTAACGTATTGACAAAAAATGGCAAATGCATTTTAAATGCACGTGAAGAAAGTGGAGTAATCTGAAATTGTTCAGTCCAAAAGCGTCTGCTAATTGCTGCAGACGTTTAGAGCATAAAGGAAACGTTGTAGAAGGAAGGAGGTGGAAGGAAAAAGATGTAAGGAAAGGCGTAGGAAAAAAGATGTGGAAGGAAGGCAAAACATGGAAGGTAAAATATGGGAGCAAAAATGTGAAATGTGAAAGGCGGAAGGTGTTCTTCTCTTAAGAACTGTGTGAGGTAGCTATATGGAAAGTATACACAAGAAAGAGCAAAGGAAGGCATACACGGACTACGTCAAAAACAACGATGTAAAAAAACGTGATGGATTGTTAAAGTAACGTAGGAACAAAAAATGGCAAACCGTCAAAGTGGTGTAACAAAAAATGTCAAAGTGATAGCTGTCAAAGTAATACCTGCCAATGTGACAACTGTGACGTCAGTAGAGATGGGGAGATGAAGCAGGAGGCTGAGGTGAGAGGCGGAGGAACTAGTACGAATAAGCCGACTTTGGTAAACAATTTTCCTCCCATTTAAGCCAATATGTAAGAGAAGGAACCTCCTCTCATAAGAAATATATTGGAGCCTTCTCTATATGGACGATGTGTGAGTGCGTGAGAGATAGATATACATAATCTAATTACATCGAGAAATAGACATACCTAATTACAATAGTTTGTATTCCCCGATGCATTTTATTAACTTGCACCTTTCCACTCATCACGTACGTCACCGTCAGGTGCCACTTTTATTGTAAAATAGCGGTTTTGATTTAAAAAAGAGTTCTAGTGATCAAGGCTACACTAGGTACACAGTTGAAGTGAAACACTTATAACATACCTATACTCCATTCCAGTTAAGAAGGTAGTAGATGGAGCTTGTGCTTGAGTCAGATTTACACAGATCAAAAATTTATTAGTTGCTGTATTTGAAAAGTTGCCGGCGTCGGTTGTATATTTACTATTTTGTGACGATAGTTTTTCAAAAATAACAATGCAAATGGCTGACTGTATTAGTTAATTTTTAAGTATTATTGCATTCAGTAATTGCAATTTGGTGTTCTTCTTAAGGAATAAGACCACATTGCTTTTTGAAAATGATTTTATTGACGTTTCGATCCTTCTCCTAGGATAGTTGTCTAAATAATAACAAGGAGTATTTGTAATTTGGTATTAAATTTCAGAAGATAAAATTGGACTTGGAACTACATTAAGTTTAAGACGGACGAAACTTAGGGCAAATTCATAAAGCACACTAGTTACACTCATATTAATCAATGTTCCATCTCAACTTTTAGTATTTTTCCGAATACCAAAATTGAGATAGAGCATTACTTAAGTATGAGTGTGGCTTATGTGTTTTATGAATTTGCCCTTAGGCTTTACTTAACAATTATGGTAGAAACAAACATTTACCTGGAGTTATAGAATGCTTTAATAAAATTCTGTCAGTTTCATTTTTCGAAAGGTTGTAAGTTTGTTAACAATGATTGAAATTAAAGCAATGCATTGATGTTTATACAGATTTTTATTTATATTTTTGCAAGATTGAGGTTTTGAATAAATACATCCAAGAAACACGGTTTTAAAACATATCAAGCATTATTGAACTTTATTTTCTACCTGTTTGGTTAAAGTTTAAATAAAATATTAATATAGAACAATATATAAGCTATTTTTAATTAAACACATCACAAAATATCAAAACAATGATATCACAAATTTATATTTAATCTACGTCCATATCATCCCCAGAGGTATCTTCGTCGTCTGTTGTACTTTCATATCCAACATTTATTACAATTTGTTCGACAACTTCTTCGACAATGCCATCCAATTTCCACATTCTTTCTTCTTCTTTAATTATATTGCTAATACAATTAACCCAATGTCCTTTATCTATGGCTGCAATTCCTTCATCCAGAAGCACCTTCACGTCGTTAATTTTAAAAGTAGAATTGTTGGTAGCTACATGCTGCTTTACTCGAGCCCAAATCAGCTTAATTGGATTTAGATTGCAGTGGTATGGGGGTAACCTTAATACAGTTCTGCCAGAGCGTTTTACAATTTCGTCAACAACATAAGGTGTCGGGTCAGCTAGAGAGTGCTGCTTTACTAAGGCTAATAATTCAACTTTTAATAGCCCTTTGGTAACTTCAATGTGTTTTGTGTTTAAACCAATTATAAATTTGTTCTTTCCGCCAACTTTGATTTGGAACCTTATCGGCTTTGACGCTGTGATAAGGAGCACTATCAAACACGATTACACTATCATTATCAAGAAGAGGTAATACACCTTTCAACCAAGTTGTAAACGCTTTACCGTTCATGTCTTCGTGATAATCTCCTAAAACGATAATTATGAACTCAGGGTCCTAAGTTGTTTATAGTGTAAATACGCTACCTGTTTTTTTAGATTAAAAGTTTAAATATGCACCATTGACAAATCCCATATCACTACCCATGTGCGCAACAATTAATCTCTTGCCCTTGCCAGAGGGATCTCGTATACCAGTCGATAAACCTTCGATTAATGCCTGCCTTGCTGTTTTTACAGTGGTGTCTTGCCATACCTTGTTCTTTACATGTCCAGCATTCACCCACGTTTCATCAGTATAATAAATTCGTTTGCCTTCAGCTCTATACTTTTTAATTGCAGTTAATTATTTTCTTCGCCACAACACAATTTCAGGTTTTTCAATTAAAATTGTTTTTCGGCTACACTTTTCATATTTAAAACCCAATTTCATCATTACCCGATAAAGTGATGTGCGACTGAAGTTTGGTAAAGAGTCATCATTGTTTATTGCATGTAATACTTTCTCTAAATTTAGTAATTCATTTCTAAAGTAAAATGCATGAACATGCCGTCGAATCGCACATCTTTCAAATTCTTCAAGTTCGTCGTAGATTGTTGTACGCACTCTTGTAGTCTTTGGCGAGGAAGCAGTACCAGTAGTTTTCATTTCTTTTACAATATTCCACATTGATCGAACACCTAAACCCACTTCTAACGCAGTTTGCTTCACAGATTGCGTTTTGGATGCATTTGTGGAATTTTTCAAATATATAGTATAGGCAATAAGCTTTTGCCCGCTCATAACATGTTTGCCCTTTGGATTTTTAATAGGTTGGTGATCCATAATTAAATAAAAGTCTGAAAAGAATTCATTGTTAGTATTATATGCTTATCTTTAATGAGACATGCTTACCTTATTATGAAGACACTGGTGTTTTATAGCTCTGACAAGAACTGTTTTGATACTAAATATAAAATTAACACAAATTAATAAGGCCGAGCAAAATTTCAAAGGCAAACTAATAACAAAACGAAAATATGAAAGGGCAATAGCAAATGTCAAAATGCCAATTGACAATCTGTCTTATAATAAAAATGTTCAAACAACCAACACAAACCTACGGGATATTTATACTTGTGTACACTTGGCTCATCCATCCACCAATGAGAATCGCTAAAATTCAGTCCTATCTTTTTCTTCAGTACCTTCTTAACTGGAATGGAGTATAATTATTTTTCTATGTACTGTATCAAAATGTAGGTTGGTGTTTCTTGTATATACTGCAAAATATTTCGTCTTGAGGCATTCTTCGCATCTTTTTACAAGTTCATACGTGCTTTTAGTGTGTTTTTGACCAGCCCTATGATTACCATAGCATTGCCGGCTTCTAAATTTTCGATATACAATCGATGCATATTATTTCGTCTTTTACTTTCGGGCACGGTAGTTCTTGCCGGCATCCAGGACATTGACCAGTGCATCTGTGCTTATCTTTGTGCTTGTAAGGAATATGGAATCTATCGTAAAAGGTACCAACAATCAAATGTTCCAGTAAGAGAAGTAATAACATTAAAATGGTTGTTGTGATGCAACAAGTTAATTTTGTTAGGTGCATTGAACCTTCAAATAAAATTTCTCTTTCCTTAGAACCATTATCGTAAACTGTGATTTTGAAATGATCAAGATGCTGTTGGAACTGCTGGGGTTCTGCTATACCAGCACCTTGCGGTGGAAATGGAACATTTGCTTCCTGTATCAATTTCTGAACCTCCTGATCCTGCATTTTGCCAATATTGCGCGTAATGTGGGTTAGAATAGAAAGATTTAAAGCACAAGCTTTTGCCACCGTGATCGCTTTCGGTAAGCACAGGTTACCTCTGTTCTTGATCGAAATTATACCTCTCCGTTTTGAGCACTCCTTTTGGAAAGTAGTAAATTGATTATAAATTCTGCCAGAGCTTCGAATTGGACTAAAACTTGTAGAAAGTGTAGTAAAGGTATCGCCCTCAACAGCACTTTTGTTACTTTGATATAAATTTATCAGTAGTTGCCATAATGATTCAAACTTAATATCGGACACAGGCGGAAAAGTAACATGCAGATCTGAGTCCAGCGTGTCTCCAGTAAACGTAATTCCAACTGTATCTTCGACGTTCAGGTTATTCGTAATATATTCGAAAATTTGTTTCAAACCATTTTTTAACGATTTCTCTGCGTTTTCGACTTCCTTATCGAGAGCGTTTAATTTAAAATTAATACAATGCTGGGTTAATTTGTAACGCTTACTGAATTTTGTACACTGATTTACTATTGAAAACGCCATTGTTGGAAAAGAACACAATGTCAACTACCAACTTGTGATAAAAACATCAGCACGAATAAAAAGTATAATTCGATCGACCGCTACCGCAGCCTAATTAATAATGTTTCTTTTACGAAATATATGCGTGTTACATACCCGTGTGTTATTGTTATATTTCGCTTAGAATTTTGATACAAGGCATTTAGGTGACAGTTTAAAAACAAATATTTACCTACGCAGAAATCCTACATTTTGATACAGTACATAGAAAAATAATTAGATATGTTATAAATGTTCCACTTCAATTGTGTACCGAGTGTAGCTTTGATCACTAGAACTCTTTTTTAAATCAAAACCGCTATTTTACAATAAAAGTTGGCGTACAATACATATGACGATGCATTGTTGTGGGAACCGTTGCAAAAATAGCTCTGCGAGTTCAGACGTGTTTAATATGACTCATACCTTCTATTAATTATAGTAGTCATTTATAACGCATGCGATAGTTTACAAAACCGTTATATCTATAATATCTGATGTACTCGATACTGGCTGTTTGAAAAACCCGGCAATTCGAAATATGTAGGTCAAGCATAACATTTATTGAAGAACTTTACGCATGCGTTAATTAGACTCGTAGTTTGATATGAATTATAACCTTCAAGGTTTATCCGGATAAGAAACTCGTGCATAAACCGCTGTCTCCTTTTTTTCTTACTTATTACCCAATTTAAAAACGACAAAATACTTCAAAAGCAGTGTACCAAACATATTTATTAAAAATAGCTTGAATAAAGCCGTCGATCCATCACCCGTCTGGGGTCAACGGGCAGAGAAGTCGCTATCATTTATTGTGATACCGTTTTTGAAATAAAAAAGTGTACATAAATCAATTAAATTATTTTTCACAGTGAGATAAACCTTAATACTAGCGTAAATATTATTACTTGGTAGCACAGCGGGATAGTAGATGATCTACCGAATTTAACTTTTTCTCTATCGATTTAATTCATTTGAATAAATTTACAACTACTAATTGGATATATTGCAGGGTTCCTGAACCGATAAGGGATGAATTAAAATTCAGATCGTGTCATATTTTTTAAATGGCGCCTGACGGTGACGTACGTGATGAGTGGAAAAGAAAAAGTTAATAAAATGCCCTCGAGGAAGACAAGCTACTGTAATTAGGTATGTCTATTTCTCAATGTAATTAGATTAATGTATGTCTATCTTTCACGCACTCACATATAGTCCATATAGAGAAGACCCCAATGTATTTCTTATGAGAGGGAGTTCCTTCTCTTACACATTGGCTTAAATGGAAGGAAAGTTGTATACCAAAGTCGGCTTATTTGTACTACTAGTGAAGATGGCTCCTAACAAGTCCATTTGACACCACTATTACTTAGTACAGATGTTTTAATCGTTCATTTCTATTAGTTGGAGTTTAACATTGTTTCAATATCTGTAACTAACTAAAACCATTAGAGTGTTTAAGGAATGCTAAACTCACGGTTTAACTTACTGCATCTATTTTCCAAATTATTTTGTGCCCCGATAAAATCACTTTTTTCATTATGTATATAGCGAAGATAATCAGCCAACCTTTGAATAGCTCTCTGAACTTTTACCACATGTAAATAATTCACCGAATAAAACTAAAGTAATTATAACAGTTTACAAAGAAGTCTGTGGAATGATGCTATATCGAATATTCCCCGAAAATTCAACATATGTAGAACGAATCTTGTAGAACTTTTAGAACTGAATATTATAATACCGTACAAGTTATATGAACTAATAATTTGAAATTAATTAAATACAGAAAATTTTGTTTCGAAAACAAGCAAGGAGGTTCTAAACTTCTAACATGACGGTATATGCCTGTCAGGGAAATCTGTAACAGTTTAATTTAAAATAGGTTATTTTGTTGACGTACTGAAAGTTGGTATCTTTGCTATCTCTATAGGGCTTTCTAGATCCTGTGGTGCAAATGCTACTGTTTTGAAAAATAGGCTTTAATTTATGTAAACTTTATCGGTGCATTCTTCATTACTACACCTTGAAGTGAAACATCGAACACAATTTTGCTCTAACACGAACCTTATACGACTGTGACGTTGGACGAAATTCTTGAAATTTTTAAAAAACAGTGATAGTTATAGTAGCAGCTTTTGCATTTCTAGAACTCTTGATAAAAAATAAAAAGGATTCCGCACTGTTAATATTAAAAAATAAAAATTAAAATCTATCGTGCTAACTTGGTGAAGCTAACATGGCTCCTCTCTCTCTAAAGTAAAAGAAAACAATAACTATTACAGCTTTTAGCTCGAGTTCCTGTTAGTTCTATTCGAATTACATTTTTGTATATAATTAAATAAAAATTTCAACAATTGTGAAAAGCGTCCTTCTATTTTCTCGCATTTTTGCACCATGTACGATAGCTCTCGATGGGCGCAAATAAATACAATCATTTTTAGGCAGAATTCCGACGCCTAACTACTATTAAATATTTTTTAACCATAACACCGGCAATACACTCGGAGAGAAAGTATCCTACTGAAGTTTTTTCGCATTTGTTGTGGTGTGTAACGATCGTTTTCAGCGAGTTAAAAGTAGTAGTTCTGACGGCTAACTATAATTAAATAGTTTTTTAACTGTTTACTCTAGCATGTCATTTAGTAAAAAGTGTCTTGCTGGTGATTTCTCGTATTTTTGCGGCGTATATCGATATTTCTCAATGCGTTCTAATAAGAGCAATTATTTTGAGACACAGATTTACAGTTAACAATTATTGAGTAACCTTTTAGCTTTCAACGCCAGCGCGACACTCCGTAAAAACGAATCCTGCTAAAGACTTTTTCCATACTTTGACGTGGGGACCGGTAGTTCACAATGACTTCTATTAAATACATTCAATTTTAGGCAAATTTCCGACAGTCAACTATTACCTATATATTTTTATAACTTTTAACGCCGCTAGAAGACTCGGGAAAAAAGTATCACGCTTTGGAATTTTAGCATTTTTTGCGGTGTGAAACAATTGTTTTCGATGAGTTCTAATACGTACAATCATTTTCAGCTGAAGTTCTGACGGCTAACTGTTATCAAATTTCTTTGTTAGCCTTTGACACCAGCAGGACGTTTGGCAAAAAAGTGTCTTGTTTATTATCTCTCGCATTTTTTGCGTTTTTGATCGATAGTTCTCTTTGAGTTCTACTAAGTACAATTATTTTTAGGCAGAAATCCGAAGACTAACGATTATTAAATAATTTTACTAGATTTGACACCAGCAGGGCACTCAGTGAAAAAGTGTGCTGCGGATTATTTTTCTAATTCTATGCAGCGTGGAATAATAGTTCTTTAAAGTTTCTCGCCCGTTTTTTAACTTAAAACACACGCTTGTGTAGCTGTAAATCACAAACTTATACATAGAAGAATTTAAAGTCATATATTTATGTGTGTGTACATATATTATGATCCATTTCGAATGTACCTGCACCTTGTCGAAGTTCTAGATTACTTGAACAAGTAAAATGGCTTGTGTGTTCTAATAAGCTAAAGAGCCAAACTACAGGTCCAACCAAAGTAGTAGAGTCGTTAGTGAGAAACCAGACAGGTTCCAGAAAGAGGGTAGCGGCTCTTTCGGTACTTATATTGGCAGAGACCATAGGGGTCGGTATGTCAGTTTAAGACACGCCATTGCGATGTGGAAGGCAACGAGAAACCACCACATTACCTCCCAAGTACACAACATATTTAAATTGAAACAAACTTGATGGCATTCTCTGCGGTAAAAGATTCCGGAGTTAAAATAGTCTCCCATTTGGATCTCCGGGTGGATACTACTCAGAGGATGCGATCGGAAGGTTCAGAATAAGAGTCGGGAACATTTTGTGAGCTGGAGCGTGGAATGTTAGAAATATGAAGCAAGTAGGTAAGCTAGAGAACCTAAAAATCGAAATGAATAGGTTATCACTAGACATAGTAGGGATCAGAAAAGCTTGATGGCCAGAGGCGGGAGATTTTTGCAGTGGAGACTTCAAAGCAATTTATACAGGAGCAGAGGCAGGAAATTTGAATGTGGGGATAGTTATGCGAAAAAAGATTGGATACTGTGTAGAAAATTATTTACACAAAAACGAAAGGATACCCATGGTTAGATTTGAATCTAAACCGGTACAGTGATGAAGAGGTAGAAGCGATCTACAAAGATATTGAAGACATACTAAGATACGTACCAGGACATAAAAATTTAACAATTACGGTGGATTTTAATGCAGTGGTAGGTGAGGGTAGGGTAATAGCGGTAGTAGGTTTTTTTGATTTAGCGCGAGAAACGACAGGGGAAATAAGTTGGCAGAATTTTGCGACAAGAACAATTTAATCATCGCAAACACATTATTTCATCATCATGCTAGAAGACGATATACGTGGAAGATGCCAGGAGATATAGGAAGATATCAAATAGATTACATTCTTGTTAGACAACGGTTTAGAAATCAACTAAAGGACTGTTGAAGCTAACCAGAAGTAGATATAGACACTGACCACAACATCGTAATTATGAAGACCGCACTTAAATTTAAAAATTAAAAAAAGGTAACGGAAAAAGATACTTTGACTTTGAGAAACTAAAAGATAAGGATATTCAAGAAAGATTCGAAAAAAAGTCAAATGAATTGCTAAAAGATATGGGGAAAATATTTGATACTAAGGAAGTAGAAACAGAATGGAATAATATTAAGTCCAGCCAAGACATGGCGGCCAGAGATATTCTGGGGTATATACAAAAAGAAAATAAGAAACCATGGATAACAAAGGATATTCAGATTTAATAGAAGAAACACGAAAATATAAAAATAGATCAGACAAAACAGGAAAACAGCGATACAAAGCAATAAAATGGGAAATTATTTGCAAATGCAAAAAAGCTAAAGAACAATGGATTGATAGAAAGTGCAAAGAGGTACAAACTAAAATGGAACTAGGAAAGACAGGTGAAACATACAAACTAATTAGAATAAATTTTAGGGATATAAAACCGTATAGCAAAAATATAAAGGACGCGGAGGCAACGTCAATATAGAAAATGTAGAGAAAGTGGGTAGATGGCAAAAATATATAGGGAATTTGTATGCAAGAAAGGAACTAACAGCATTAAAACAGGAATCAGACATTGAAAATGATGACTTGGGATATTCTATACTTAGAGATGAGTATGAATTAGCATTAAAGAGTCTGAAAATTGATAAGGCGCATGGTACAGATAAGGTGCAAGCAGAAACTCTAAAAGCCGCTAGACAAGCAGTAACAGAACGTCTCTTCCAACTTATAAGCTATATGTACGAGACAGGTGGGATACCCAAAGATTTCACACGAAACATCATAGTAACTATACCAAAAAAAGAAAGGCGCGGATAGATGTGAAAACTCTCGAACAATAAATTTGACAGCACACGTGTCAAAAATATTAACTAGAATTGTACAAGGACGAATGGAAAAACGAGCTTAAGAAATACTAGGAGAAAATCAATTTGGAGTTAGGCCCAACAGGGGAACATGTGAGTCTATTTTAGCTCTTAGAGTGATAATGGAAAACACAATAGAAAAAGAGGAAAGCGTGTATATAGGTTTTGTAGATCTGGAAAAAGCATTCGACAATGTAAAATGGAAAAAAATGTTAAAAATACTCAAAAAGATTGGAATGAGCTATAGGAATAGACGAAAAGTACATAGCTTAAACAAAGAGCAAACAGCAGTAATAGAATTAGAGCAGGAACGTAGAGGAGTAAACATTAGAAAAGAGGTGAGACCAGGATGTGCCCTATACTCATTAACGTTGAAGAGGCAATGAATACTGTCAAATGTAGGAAGATATTTGAAATTATTATGCAGAGACAAGAAATTGGTATGCTCAGATTTGCAGATGATATAGCGGTATTAGCGTCTAGCAAGAAAGAGCTAGAAGCTGCTCTTAATAAAATGGAAACAATTCTAACAGATAGATACGGTATGAAAGTTAACAAAAATAAAATTAAAGTACTAGTATGCAAAGGAGATGAAAATGAATCAAAAACAATAATACAGATAGGTAACAAGAACTTACAAGAGGCTAAGGAGTTCTGCTACCTAGGAACCTAAATAACGCAAGATGGGAAAAGCGCAAAAGATATAAAACAAAGATTAGCACAAGGTCGTGCTACATTTAATAAGAAGAAGCACCTACTGTGTTCAAAGAAAATAAACGTAGAAACTTGGAAAAGATTGCTTAAAACATATGTGTGGAGCACAGCACTTTACGGCTGTGAAGCCTGGAGAGTAGGAGAAGCGGACAAGAAAAAGGTAGGCCTTTGAAATGTGGTGCTACCAAATTGAAACGTACAGATAACACTTTCAAATCGTTTCTATTATCAAGTACTAAATTATTTACGAATTTGTAAATTAATAAAGACCTACGTTTGTATGTCTTTGAATCGATATAAACGTAGTTCTAGATCCGGTCGATGGAGCAAATTTTTGTTATCGAATACCCGTTCTCCGTAACGGGATACAAATAGAACCACCTTGAGTGCAAAAAGCCGTAAACAAGGGGTTCCGAAGTAGAGCGTGGACTGTAATTATTAAGGGGTGAGGGTGAGAACAGTTTATAGGAGTAGAATCATACAAAGGCATAAAAACACTTACAGAAAGTTCCTTGGGCACTTGAGAGGCACTAAACAGTGTAACTACCGCTTTTGGCCAAGGGTTGAAGGAAAGGAGGGAGACAGGAAAGGAAGAGGCCAATGCCGGATTAGAAGAAGAGAGCAGACTTATTTTGACTAGTTGTGGCTATCACGAGACTTGCCGACCGACTCCTATTAACTAGCGCGAACCATTCGGACCCGCTCGCGCGGAGAGAGGGAATGCCCCGAACGGGGACAGATATGGCGCGTACAAAGATTATAATGCATATCAAACTACGAATCTAATTAACGCATGCGCAAAGTTCTTCAATGAATGTTATGCTTGACCTATATGCTTCGAATTGCCGGGTTTTTCAAACAGCCGGTGTTGAGTACATCAGATATTATAGATATAACGATTTTGTAAACTATCGCATCCGTTATAAATAACTATTATAATTAATAGAAGGTATGAGTCATATTGAACACGTTAGAACTCGCAAATCTATTTTCGCAACGGTTCCTACAACAATGCATTGTCATATGTATTGTGCGCCAATCTTTATTGTAAAATAGCGGTTTTGATTTAAAAAAGAGTTCTAGTGATTAAGGCTACACTAGGTACACAATTGAAGTGGAACATTTATAACATACCTGATTATTTTTCTATGTACTGTATCAAAATGTAGGATATCTGCGTTGGTAAATATTTGTTTTCAAACTGTCACCTAAATGCCTTGTATCAAAATTCTAAGCAAAATGTAACAATAACACACGGGTATATGACACGCATATATTTCGTAAAAGAAACAGTATTAATTAGGCTGCGGTAGCGATCGGTCGAATTATACTTTTTATTCGTGCTAATGTTTTTATCACAAGTTGGTAGTTGACATTGTGTTATTTTCCAACAATGGCGTTTTTAATAGTAATTCAGTGTACAAAAGTCAGTAAGCGTTACAAATTAACCCAGCATTGTATTAATTTTAAATTAAATGCTCTCGATAAGGAAGTCGAGAACACAGAGGAATGGTTAAAAAATTGTTTGAAACATATTTTCGAATATATTACGAATAAACTGAAGGAAAATACAGTTGGAATTACGTTTACTGGCGACACACTGGACTCAGATCTGCATGTTACTTTTACGCCTGTGTCCAATATTAAGTTTGCATCATTATGGCAACTACTGATAAATTTATATTAAAGTAACAAAAGTGCTGTTGAGGGCGATACCTTTACTAGACTTTCTACAAGTTTTAGTCCAATTCGAGGCTCTGGCGCAATTCATAATCAATTTACTACTTTCCAAAAGAAGTGCTCTAAACGGAGAGGTATAATTTCAATCAAGAATAGAGGTAACCTGTGCTTACCGAGAGCGATCACGGTGGCAAAAGCTTGTGCTTTAAATCTTTCTATTCTAACCCACATTAAGCGTAATATCGGCAAAATTCAGGATCAGGAGGTTCAGAAATTGATTCAGGAAGCAAATGTTTCATTTCCGCCGCAAGGTGCTGATATAGCAGAACTCCAGCAGTTGCAACAGTATCTTGAACATTTAAAAATCATAGTTTACGCATACGGTTCTAAGGGAAGAGAAATTTTATTTGAAGGTTTGATGCACCTAATAAAATTAACTTGTAGCATCACAACAACCATTTTAATGTTATCACTTCTCTTACTGGAACATTTGGTTGTTGTTACCTTTTGCGAGAGATGCCATATTCCTTACGAGCACAAAGATAAGCACAGATGCACTGGTCAATGTCCTGGGTGCCGGTAAGAACTACCGTGCCCGAAAGTAAAAGAGGAAATAATATGCATCGATTGTAATCGAAAATTTAGAGGCCAGAAATGCTATGGTAATCATAGGGCTAGTCGAAAACACACTAAAAGCACGTATGAACTTGTAAAAAGATGCGAAGAATGTCTCAAGACGAAATATTTTGCAGTATATGCAAGAAACACTAACCTACATTTTGATACAGTACATAGAAAAATAATTGGGTACGTTATAAATGTTCCACTTCAATTGTGTACCTATTGTAGCCTTGATCACTAGAACTCTTTTTTAAATCAAAATCGTTATTTTACAATAAAAGTTGGCGTACAATACATATGACGATGCATTGTTGTAGGAACCGTTGCTAAAATAAATCTGCGAGTTCTGACGTGTTTAATATGACTCATACCTTTTATTAATTATAATAGTCATTTATAACGCATGCGATAGTTTACAAAATCGTTATATCTATAATATCTGATGGACTCTACACCGGCTGTTTGAAAAACCCGGCAATTCGAAGCATATAGGTCAAGAATAACATTCATTAAAGAACTTTACACATGCGTTAATTAGATTTGTAGTTTGATATGCATTATAATCTTCAAGGTTTATCCGGATAAGAAACTCGTGCATAAACCGCTGTCTCCTTTTCTTCTTACTTATTACGCAATTTAAAAACGACAAAATACTTCAAAAGCAGTGTACCAAACATATTTATTAAAAATAGCTTGAATAAAGCCGTCGATCCATCACCCGTCTGGGGTCAACGGACAGAGAAGTCGCTATCATTTATTGTGATACCGTTTTTGAAATAAAAAAGTGTACATAAATCAATTAAATTATTTTTCACAGTGAGATAAACCTTAATACTAGCGTAAATATTATTACTTGGTAGCACAGCGGGATAGTAGATGATCTACCGAATTTAACTTTTTCTCTATCGATTTAATTCATTTGAATAAATTTACAACTACTAATTGGATATATTGCAGGGTTCCTGAACCGATAAGGGTAGAATTAAAATTCAGATCGTGTCATATTTTTTAAATGGCGCCTGACGGTGACGTACGTGATGAGTGGAAAAGAAAAAGTTAATAAAATGCCCTCGAGGAAGACAAGCTACTGTAATTAGGTATGTCTATTTCTCAATGTAATTAGATTAATGTATGTCTATCTTTCACGCACTCACATATAGTCCATATAGAGAAGACCCCAATGTATTTCTTATGAGAGGGAGTTCCTTCTCTTACACATTGGCTTAAATGGGAGGAAAGTTGTATACCAAAGTCGGCTTATTTGTACTACTAGTGAAGATGGCTCCTAACAAGTCCATTTGACACCACTATTACTTAGTACAGATGTTTTAATCGTTCATTTCTATTATTTGGAGTTTAACATTGTTTCAATATCTGTAACTAACTAAAACCATTAGAGTGTTTAAGGAATGCTAAACTCACGGTTTAACTTACTGCATCTATTTTCCAAATTATTTTGTGCCCCGATAAAATCACTTTTCTCATTATGTATATAGCGAAGATAATCAGCCAACCTTTGAATAGCTCTCTGAACTTTTACCACATGTAAATAATTCACCGAATAAAACTAAAGTAATTATAACAGTTTACAAAGAAGTCTGTGGAATGATGCTATATCGAATATTCCCCGAAAATTCAACATATGTAGAACGAATCTTGTAGAACTTTTAGAACTGAATATTATAATACCGTACAAGTTATATGAACTAATAATTTGAAATTAATTAAATGCAGAAAATTTTGTTTCGAAAACAAGCAAGGAGGTTCTAAACTTCTAACATGACGGTATATGCCTGTCAGGGAAATCTGTAACAGTTTAATTTAAAATAGGTTATTTTGTTGACGTACTGAAAGTTGGTATCTTTGCTATCTCTATAGGGCTTTCTAGATCCTGTGGTGCAAATGCTACTGTTTTGAAAAATAGGCTTTAATTTATGTAAACTTTATCGGTGCATTCTTCATTACTACACCTTGAAGTGAAACATCGAACACAATTTTGCTCTAACACGAACCTTATACGACTGTGACGTTGGACGAAATTCTTGAAATTTTTAAAAAACAGTGATAGTTATAGTAGCAGCTTTTGCATTTCTAGAACTCTTGATAAAAAATAAAAAGGATTCCGCACTGTTAATATCAAAAAATAAAAATTAAAATCTATCGTGCTAACTTGGTGAAGCTAACATGGCTCCTCTCTCTCTAAAGTAGAAGAAAACAATAACTATTACAGCTTTTAGCTCGAGTTCCTGTTAGTTCTATTCGAATTACATTTTTGTATATAATTAAATAAAAATTTCAACAATTGTGAAAAGCGTCCTTCTATTTTCTCGCATTTTTGCACCATGTACGATAGCTCTCGATGGGCGCAAATAAATACAATCATTTTTAGGCAGAGTTCCGACGCCTAACTACTATTAAATATTTTTTAACCATAACACCGGCAATACACTCGGAGAGAAAGTATCCTACTGAAGTTTTTTCGCATTTGTTGTGGTGTGTAACGATCGTTTTCAGCGAGTTAAAAGTAGTAGTTCTGACGGCTAACTATAATTAAATAGTTTTTTAACTTTTTACTCTAGCATGTCATTTAGTAAAAAGTGTCTTGCTGGTGATTTCTCGTATTTTTGCGGCGTATATCGATATTTCTCAATGCGTTCTAATAAGAGCAATTATTTTGAGACAATGATTTTCAGTTACCTATTATTAAATAACCTTTTAGCTTTCGACGCCAGCACAACACTCCGTAAAAACGAATCCTGCTAAAGACTTTTTCCATACTTTGACGCGGGGACCGGTAGTTCACAATGACTTCTATTAAATACACTCAATTTTAGGCAAATTTCCGACAGTCAACTATTACCTAAATATTTTTATAACTTTTAACGTCGGTAGAAGACTCGGGGAAAAAGTATCACGCTTTGGAATTTTAGCATTTTTTGCGGTGTGAAACAATTGTTTTCGATGAGTTCTAATACGTACAATCATTTTCAGCTGAAGTTCTTACGGCTAACTGTTATCAAATTTCTTTGTTAGCCTTTGACACCAGCAGGACGTTTGGCAAAAAAGTGTCTTGTTTATTATCTTTCGCATTTTTTGCGGTTTTGATCGATAGTTCTCTTTGAGTTCTACTAAGTACCATTATTTTTAGGCAGAAATCCGAAGACTAACTATTATTAAATAATTTTACTAGATTTGACACCAGCAGGGCACTCAGTGAAAAAGTGTGCTGCGGATTATTTTTCTAATTCTATGCAGCGTGGAATAATAGTTCTTTAAAGTTTCTCGCCGGTTTTTTAATTTAGAACACACGCTTGTGTAACTGTAAATCACAAACTTATACATAGAAGAATTTAAAGTCATATATTTATGTGTGTGTACATATATTATGATCCATTTCGAATGTACCTGCACCTTGTCGAAGTTCTAGATTACTTGAAGAAGTATAATGGCTTGTGTGTTCTAATAAGCTAAAGAGCCAAACTACAGGTCCAACCAAAGTAGTAGAGTCGTTAGTGAGAAACCAGACAGGTTCCCAAAAGAGGGTAGCGGCTGTTTCGGTACTTATATTGGCAGAGACCATAGGGGTCGGTATGTCAGTTTAAGACACGCCACCGCGATGTGGAAGGCAACGAGAAACCACCACATTACCTCCCAAGTACACAACGTATTTAAATTGAAACAAACTTGATGGCTTTCTCTGGGGTAATAGATTCCGGAGTTAAAATAGTCTCCCATTTGGATCTCCGGGTGGATACTACTCAGAGGATGCGATCGGAAAGTCCAGAATAAGAGTCGGAACATTTTGTGAGCTGGAGCGTGGAATGTTAGAAGTATGAAGCAAGTAGGTAAGCTAGAGAACCTAAAAATCGAAATGAATAGGTTATCACTAGACATAGTAGGGATCAGCAAAGCTCGATGGCGAGAGGCGGGGGATTTTTGCAGTGGACACTTCAGGGCAATTTATACAGGAGCAGAGGCAGGAAATTTGGATGTGGGGATAGTTATGCGAAAAAAGATTGAATACCGTGTAGAAAATTATTTACACAAAAACGAAAGGGTACCCATGGTTAGATTTGAATTTAAACCGGTAAACACAGTTTTAGTACAAGTATACATGACCACCTCTAGCTACAGTGATGAAGAGGTAGAAGCGATCTACAAAGATATTGAAGACATACTAAGATACGTACCAGGACATGAAAATTTAACAATTACGGTGGATTTTAATGCAGTGGTAGGTGAGGGTAGGGTAATAGCGGTAGTAGGTTTTTTTGATTTAGGCGCGAGAAACGACAGGGGAAATAAGTTTGCAGAATTTTGCGACAAGAACAATTTAATCATCGCAAACACATTATTTCATCACCATGCTAGAAGACGATATACGTGGAAGATGCCAGGAGGTATAGGAAGATATCAAATAGATTACATTCTTGTTAGACAACGGTTTAGAAATCAACTAAAGGACTGTTGAAGCTAACCAGAAGTAGATATAGACACTGACCACAACATCGTAATTATGAAGACCGCACTTAAATTTAAAAATTAAAAAAAGGTAACGGAAAAAGGTACTTTTGACTTTGAGAAACTAAAAGATAAGGATAATCAAGAAAGATTCGAAAAAAAGTCAATTGAATTGCTAAAAGATATGGGGAAAATATTTGATACTAAGGAAGTAGAAACAGAAACTGCCAGAGATATTCTGGGGTATACACAAAAAGAAAATAAGAAACCATGGATAACAAAGGATATTCAGATTTAATAGAAGAAACACGAAAATATAAAAGTAGATCAGACAAAACAGGAAAACAGCGAAACAAAGCAATAAAATGGGAAATTATTTGCAAATGCAAAAAAGCTAAAGAACAATGGATTGATAGAAAGTGCAAAGATGTACAAACTAAAATGGAACTAGGAAAGACAGGTGAAACATACAAACTAATTAGAATAAATTTTAGGGATATAAAACCGTATAGCAAAAATATATAGGACGCGGAGGGAACGTCAATATAGAAAATGTAGAGAAAGTGGGTAGATGGCAAAAATATATAGGGAATTTGTATGCAAGAAAGGAACTAACAGCATTAGAACAGGAATCAGACATTGAAAATGATGATTTGGGATATTCTGTACTTAGAGATGAGTATGAATTAGCATTAAAAAGTCTGAAAAATGATAAGGCGCATGGTACAGATAAGGCGCAAGCAGAAACTCTAAAAGCCGCTGGACAAGCGGTAACAGAACGTCTCTTCCAACTTATAAGCTATATGTACGAGACAGGCGGGATACCCAAAGATTTCACACGAAACATCATAGTAACTATACCAAAAAAAGAAAGGCGCGGATAGATGTGAAAACTCTCGAACAATAAATTTGACAGCACACGTGTCAAAAATATTAACTAGAATTGTACAAGGACGAATAGAAAAACGAGCCTTAGAAATACTAGGAGAAAATCAATTTAGAGTTTGGCCCAACAGGGGAACATGTGAGTTTATTTTAGCTCTTAGAGTGATAATGGAAAACACAATAGAAAAAGAGGAAAGCGCGTATATAGGTTTTGTAGATCTGGAAAAAGCATTCGACAATGTAAAATGGAAAAAAATGTTAAAAATACTCAAAAAGATTGGAATGAGCTATAGGAATAGACGAAAAGTACATAGCTTAAACAAAGAGCAAACAGCAGTAATAGAATTAGAGCAGGAACGTAGAGGAGTAAACATTAGAAAAGAGGTGAGACCAGGATGTGCCCTATCCTCATTAACGTTGAAGAGGCAATGAATACTGTCAAATGCAGGAAGATATTTGAAATTACTATGCAGAGACAAAAAATTGGTATGCTCAGATTTGCAGATGATATAGCGGTATTAGCGTCTAGCAAGAAAGAGCTAGAAGCTGCTCTTAATAAAATGGAAACAGTTCTAACAGATAGATACGGTATGAAAATTAACAAAAATAAAACTAAAGTACTAGTATGCAAAGGAGATGAAAATAAATCAAAAACAAAAATACAGATAGGTAACAAGAACTTACAAGAGGCTAAGGAGTTCTGCTACCTAGGAACCTAAATAATGCAAGATGGGAAAAGCGCAAAAGATATAAAACAAAGATTAGCACAAGGTCGTGCTACATTTAACAAGAAGAAGCACCTACTGTGTTCAAAGAAAATAAACGTAGAAACTTGGAAAAGATTGCTTAATACATATGTGTGGAGCACAGCACTTTACGGCTGTGAAGCCTAGTGAGTAGGAGAAGCGGACAAGAAAAAGGTAAGCCTTTGAAATGTGGTGCTACAGACGTATGACGAAGATATCATGGACAGACGAGGTTAAGAACGAAGATGTTCCAAAAATAGTAGAGGAAGAAAGAAATATGTGGAAAACGGAAAAAAATAGAGAGATAGGGTGATAGGCCACATACTACGGCATGAGGGAATAGTGCGGAATATATTAGAAGCAGAGATAGGAAAAAAGGGATGTAGAGGTAGACCTAGGTTAGACTACTGTACATAGATAGTGAAAGATGTAGGCTGTAGGAATTTCGGGGAAATGTGTAGGCTAGCTAAGAATTAAAATCTATGGAAGTAGGCATCCAACCAGTGCCAAGATGGATAAACTAATGATCAAAAAAGTAACTGTACTTAAACATGAGGTTTATTATAAGCAACTACCAGTATTGGATGGGTAATATTCTAGAATAATGTTAATTGTTTGAACGGATTTACTGGAAAACTATTAATTCGGCAAATGTCTAAGTGTTGGGGGATCTTTGCAGCCACAGGCTGCTTAACCTCCGAATCTCGGTGAAATAGGGCATAAAATTATAAAACAATAGAAGGGAAACCGTGCTGTATATAGGCTGTGTGAGAATTTCATGAAACTGTATGGGCTAGCTCAAAATATAAATAAGTGCAGGTACGTGTTCAACCTGTTTTGAGACAGAAAACCTAATGACAAAAAAATAAGCGCAGATAAATCTGATAATTATTATAAACAACTACAGTTGTTGGTTGAGGAATATCTGCAACTAATGTTGACTCTGCGAAAGGATATATTGGAAAAATATTAAATCGCAAATGTTCAATTGCTGGGGGAACTTGGCAGCCACAGGCGGCTCCCCCTTCACAACCACTGAATCTAGGAGAAATAGTATACTATTATATACAATAATTGTAAAACAATAAAACGGGACCGAACTGCATCTAACAAGAAAGAACAGCGCCTATGATGAAAAACAACAAACATAAAAGCAAGAAGAAGATTGTTGAAAGCTTATATGTGGAGCACAGCACAGTATGCCTATGAAATACAGGCAGATAGGATAATTATTGATTTTACAGGGAACCAGTAAAAAGCTAAAATAAACAAAGGATGAGGGTTAACTAATAATTAAAAATATTTTAAATTGGAAAGTGAAATTAAAGTGTAGTTCGACTTAGCCGATTGAAAATTGTAACTAAAGTTTGCATGCTTGAACTGTTTTGATAGTGGGGTTGTTAGGTCTTTAAAGCACCACCTTAGGTAACTTCTAAGCACACACTGAATAGCTGCTCAAAAAATTTTTTTTTATTTAGATACGAGATTCTGCGGCTGTTGGGTAGAAGAAGTGACTAGGGGTTTCTGAAGGAAAGGAAAACTGCTGTTTAACGGAAAGGGCTCATGATCGTAGATTCCAATATCATAACAATTTATATGTGTGTATGTGTTTATATATATTGCTGTGAATATACTCTTATTTCATTTAAGCTCCACGATTTGGTGTTATTTTTATTGCTGTGATATAGCCCCACGATTGGTGCGCAATTTTTATTGCTGATAATAAGCCTTACGTTGGTGTGCCCCTTTCTTTGCTGTGATATAGCTCCTTTAATATCCTATAATTTTTTGAATTTGTTTCGTCGGCTAGCTTAATCTATCAAACACAGAATGCCCCACTTCACAACAATAAAGATTGTTTAACCCCTTTCCTTTCTATGACCTATCCGTTAAAATAATTTAAATGAAGCAATCAAAAAAATTACACAATATAATAATTGATAATATGTACAGTTTTTTTTATCAATGACAATAATTTGTTCAACATTCAAAAATTAACCCCTAAATAAAATATTAACATTTATTTTTTTCCACCAAATTTACATTTCCTGAAGGCCAGCAAAAATATTTTTGAAATTATTTTTAAGTATCTTTTGAACGTTTAAACGATGCTTTCTCTATTTTTCAAAATCTTAAATGACTTTTTGTTGACCCTTACAGATATTTGATATGTAGAAAATATTAAAATTGAAAACAGTCTTTTACTAATAATAAATAAGATCTCTAACCTGTGTTTTCCTTGCTTGGAATTGCCTCTGAATGTCGGTGGTCAACACTCCTTGATTGTTACAGCTTGACTGCTTCATTTATTGGCTAGAATGATGTTTTAATGGTTGCTTGAATTTTTCACCTCGGATTTCTGGATTAACTCTGAGTATTGTGTAGTCCAATTTGAGTATCTTCACGCGAGCTTATTTATAAGTATATATAATATTTTCGAAGTATAAATTGGACGTATATTTAATTGCTTAATTAGACGTATATTTAGATATTTCATTAGATGGTTAATTAGACGTATAATTGGATAGTTAATTAGACGTATAATTGGATAGTTAATTAAACTTATAATTGGAGTCCTAAATTATTAAATATTAAAATAAAATTCATTTAATAGTTTACCTTACGTTACAAGCATAAAACGGCTATTTTTCGTTGCATAAATTGGCACTTTCAATTTTCACAATTTCAATAATTTATTGACTTTCACTAGGTTTTACTTGTACGTAATCTTTAACTTTAAATTGATGTAATTCGTGCTTTGTTGAAGAGATACTGAATGTTTACGAGTTTCCTATAGTATTTATAGACCCTCCCTATCTACGCTCTAACTGGCGTGTTTGTTAATCAAGGCTTGTACTTTGCGTTTCTCTCAGTAGAACTCGGTACTTCTTAAAATTTTCTGGCTTTACTTGTTGTTCCGTCAACCAATCTCGCACGTAGTTGCTCAATATTTCGCCGCATATTCTCAAAATTTCCAAATATTTATTGCATTTTGTCACGTCTTTTAAATTTGAGTCGATTATAGTCCATACCTTATCGTATCACGAACTGCCTGTTATAATGTTTGTTACTCCAAATATGTTGGATTTTTATACAAATATGATGTTTCCAGTCACGTACTAATCTTTCTATTAATGAAGTATTTCAATGCGTTTACTTATTTATGCGCTGACATTTTTAATGAAATTATTAAATAGCGAGAATGTCAAGTTGTTTATCTATTCCAATTACGTGTTTATTTTGATGCAATTCGTTGCATATAAAACATTATCTTTACTCGTTTCTTTCCAATCCTGGACTTGTATATTTAACTTAAACGTATTATACGATGTACACATTAATATTTTAGCAAAATAATATCTGATTATTGCAAAATAAGCTTTTTTCTTGTGAATTAAATTGGTTATAATTTATAACCAGTGTGCTCGTATTTGACTTTTTGTAAAATAGTCGATTTACTCCTATTTAATGGTGGAATTGTTGGGTTTTCTTAATGTTAATTATATTTACATTTATCCTACGACCCCTATGACGTAATCTACCTTTAAACTACCCTCTTATTATAGTTATATATATATATATATATATATATATATATATATACACAATTAATAATTACAGGTTATTTGGTCTTCTAGTAATAAAACTCTATTTGTTTTTTTACCGAGCTTTCAATTTATTTAAAATCTTCTTCAGGATGCTGTAAAGTAACTGTGATTATCATTAGCATAAGAATTCTAAAATATTACTTACAAAAACTGGATTTAAAATACTATCTTGGCTTTGATAATCATCATTAAAATTTAAAATAAATAAATTAAATTACAGCACCCTGAAGAAGATTTAAAATAAAAATAAAAACAAATAGAGTTTTATTACTAAAAGACCAAATAACCTGTAATTATTAATTGTGTACACTGCCGGTCGTCACTTTTAACTAATTGTTATATATATATATATATATATATATATATATATATATATATACATATTGCTGTGTGGAAGTCGGGAAGAGTCATGCCCACGCTTGGGCCATATAAAAATTTCTAAAAAAAATAATAAAAAAAAATTCCAATACTTGTAGAACGTCTCCTAATTTTTACACATCCCGGCTAGCTCTAAAATCTGCTTCTTTATTAACACTTATAAATAATAAAAACCAATTATTATTTACATATTCCCCTTCAAATGAGTTTTAATGGTAATAAAATACACCCCTAATGTGTCAAATCACTCAAGCACAAATGTTCAAGCAAAAGCAAAAGAAATTAATTTCGTTCTCAACTTGCTTACCCTAGTACCATCCTTCCATTTGTTTGTTGAGTGTAGTAACAGCACGTAAATTAACTAGCACTCACTTGTGCAATTCACACGTTTAAAAAAAACTATCGACGTACTGTACTAACACCGATTTACACTTTTAAATTAGGATGTTGCTTTAGCAAAGCAAAGTCAAACGGATAAGCGACGTACGATAATAAGCAAAAGTAAGAGATTTTTACTACCTCTCCTAGTGTATTTATATTCTCTAATACACCCCTTTCGGACCCTATTTAAGTCTAAAGGCTCATTTTCTCATAACTGATTATAAGAATTTTGCACGTAACGGACCTGTACAACCGAAAATTCTCATTCCACCGTGCTTTTAGCCTGAAAACTGCTCAACAACATATAACCGTCGCGAGCTTCTTGAAAATTTTTAGCATTCGACCAATCAGACTTATTTCCCCTATTTTTACGTCCAGCCTTTAGCTACCTTCTTTTGTTTAACCAATATTTGCTGTTTCTTTTAGAATCCTACTCAAGCAAGAAAAAATCGATATTGTGGTTGACCTCCAAACCTGCCGCGTACTTTAAACGGGTGTTTTAACCAACGTTTATTATACATGTTCTCTGTTTGATTTACACTACGGATATTCCGTTTCACTTTGCCTTCAAACCATCTGTTGTTTTAATAGATTTTGTATTGAACGTTAAATACAATTCTACAGAATTCTGTTCCAACGTTCATTTAAGTTTCCTTGAACTTGTTATTTCAACTGTCAGGTTTTTCTATAAAGCAACCGTCCGTTGAAATCGTGTTTCCGAGTTTTAGCATTACCTGGGATTTGTATTTACCGAACGTTTAGTTTAGTTAAATTAAAAATATTCGTTTACATTATTGATTTTATATACTCAAAAATCTCTGTTTATTATCCGATGCGCTTGATATAAAATATTAAAGCTAATTATGTGTATCCTTAAGTTTTCACGTACTCCAAAGCTTCTACACCTTATGCAAATTTAACATTTCGATTTAGAAATACAAAAATATGCCATTAGCCGTCCGTTTTCAACGTCACAACTAATTAATTTGCCGCGTAAATAAATTATCCCTATTTCCTATATACCCAGTCGTTACAAATTTATTTTCTTGACCTATTTATCTCTCTTAACCTATAATTTCCACAACAATATATATATATATAATTACATTATAATATATATATATATATATATATATATATATATATACAATAATACTGAATTCTTGAGCGTAAGTCAATAGTTAAAACAAAGGTTGGTGAACTCTTGGGATACACTCGTTCAACAAATAATAGACTACTATGTCAAATCGTTATTTAATTCTACGTTCAACAAAATTTTGCCTTCAAAGACTAAAAAACATAATAGGCTAGTCACAGTTCTAAAAGTACACACAACGTTACTTACGTAACTACTAAGACAAATCGGGGCAATATCTTCTAAAATTAGCACAACATAAATAGTCATTGCAATAAAATCTAAGCAACACAATACTATATCCAACAGGGTTATAAAAAAACAGACAACGAGTCAAAATAATTAATGCAGTGAGTAAGGAAACGACTACAATACTATACAAATTCACTCACTTAGTTAAACGTTTATCTGTAAAATTAATTGAAAATTGACAGAATCATTTGATGAACGTATATCAAACCGGTACATATTAACTTTTAGTGATAACCACCATATAGATAATTCAAAACTTAAACCTATTACCATTAAGATAACAATACAATTTAATATGTAAAACTCATGCTACGTTGAAATTATAAGGGTTTAGTTTTATATATATTTATTTATATATATATATATATATATATACATATATATATATATATATATATATATATATATATATATATGCATTTAGTTTGAGTTTTACATATTAAATTGTATTGTTATCTTAATGGTAATATAGTGTTTAAAGTTTTGAATTATATAGTATTTGATGGTTATCACTAAAAATTTAATTATGTACCGGTTTGATATACGTTCATCAAATGTTTGTCAATTTTTCAATTAATTTTTAGCAGATAAACGTTTAACTAAGTGAGTGAAGTTTGTATTGTATTGTAGTTGTTCCTTTTACATTAATTATTTTGACTTGTTGTTTATAACCCCTGTTGGATATAGTATTGTGTTGTTTTATTAGATTTTATTGCAATGGACTATTATATATGTTGTGCTAATTTTAGAAGATATTGCCACCGATTTGTCTTAGTAGTTATGTAAGTAACGTTGTGTGTACTTTTTAGAACTGTGACTAACCTTATTATGTTTTTTTTAGTCTTTGAAGAAGGCACGGAATTTTGTTGCCGAAACGTAGAATTAAATTACGATTTGACATAGTAGTCTATTATTTGTTGAACGAGTGTATTCCCAAGAGTTCACCAACCTCTGTTTTAACTATACAGGGTGTCCACATTTTAATTGCACACTATAGGAATATCCTGAACTATAAAAGATACAGTGGTGGTTAAATTAGACAAAAGTTACCTACTTATGAGGGTATTTTATAGCTGATCTTGAACTACAAATGTTATCCATAGATTGCTAGATATTGGCTAAAATACAAATTTTGCGATTTTCAACTTTTCTTAATAACTTCGTTGTTATTATAGTTAGAAGGATGAAATTTGGTATGGTAACATAAGACATAATTCTGCATTTAATGACGATTTACAAAATGTTCTACATTTATTACATTTTTTGTCGCGATAGTCAACTTTTTTTTGTTATGGCCGCCATATTGGATTTTTACATCAGCGTATAGGAAAAAAATTTAGAATTTCAACAATGTAACACACTTATCATTAATTTTTTAAAATAACATTATTAAGACACAAAAACTGTTTTGTAAAAGATCTAACCTATAAATAATAATGGAAAGTTACCTACCACAACTTGAAGTTACAGTAAACGTTCACTATGCTGTTCCAGACACAAGCGAACCCTTTTATTCATCTGCGCAATAGCATTTGATATGGAATCTTGATGAACCGATTCTAACGCACTTCTTATTTTTTGCTGCAAGTGTTGGACACTATTAGACGGAGTATCATAAACTTTATTTTTTACATCTCCCCATAGAAAAAAATCCAGCGGGTTCATACCAGGCGAACGGGGTGGCCACGAAATAGCACCATTCTTTCCGATACAACTTTGAGGAAATCGTTCATTTAAATACTGCGTTACTAACCTGAAATTATGAGGTGGTGCGCCATCACGTTGAAACCAGCGTAAGTTTCTAATTGCTTCTAACGGTAGTTCATCTAAAAATCCTTCAAAAGCATTAATTAAAAAATCTAAATATTTCTCTCCGTCTCAATTCCCTTGTACGAAATAAGGGCCTATTATTCGGCCATCGAAGATTGCACACTAAACATTCACAGAAAAACGAACTTGATTTTTTACTTCCTGCAACAAATGTGGATTTTCTGTAGAATAGTAGTGCTTATTTCTACGATTAAACATTCCATAATTTGAAAACGTAGATTCGTCGGTCCACAGAATTTTATTCGCAAACTGGATCATTGTCTAATTGAGTAATAAACCACTCACAAAATGCTAATCTTCTTTCCGAATCTCTTATATGAAGTTTTTGTACTGGCAAGTATTTGTAGTCACGGTATTTATGCCTCTTAATAATATTATTTACTGTACTTTGGGAGACATTGCAGTCACGTGCAAAAGATCTGCACGATCCAGTAGGGTTAACATGTAAATGTGCTAATGCATTAATGTCGGCATTCGCTTCTACCTTTTTAAAATATTTACCTCTTGATTTGTTAATAGAACTGCAGTCGGACATGTTTTTACATATTGTATAAAACAATGCACGATTTGGTTGGCATCTTTCAGGGTACATTTTATGATACTTGCGAGCAGCTATTGTAAAATTTCTGCAGCTTTTGATATACAAGTCGTACATGTATTTTTTTCGTTTATCGAGTACCGTACCAAATTTTAATTTAAAACAATTAACAATAAAACTGATTATTGAAAACAATGGAACAGCTTAGAATTAATTGTATTTGACAGTAACACACTGGATCTTTTTTTACAAAAACCGTTTTTGTGTCTTAATAATGTTATTTAAAAAAATTAATGATAAGTGTTTTATATTGTTGAAATTCTAAATTTTTTTTCTATACGTCAATGTAAAAATCCAATATGGCCGCCATAACAGAAAAAAAAGTTGACTATCGCGACAAAAAATGTAATAGATGAAGAACATTTTGTAAATCGTCATTAAATGCAAAATTATGTCTTATGTTACCGTACCAAATTTCATTCTTCTAACTATAATAACAACGAAGTTATTAAGAAAAGTTCAAAATCGCAAAATTTGTATTTTAGCCAATATTTAGCAATCTTTGGATAACATTTGTAGTTCAAGATCAGCTTATAAAATACCCTCATAAGTACGTAACTTTTGCCTAATTTAACCACCACTGTATCTTTTATAGTTCAGGATATTCCTATAGTGTGCAATTAAAATGTGGACATCCTGTATATATATATATATATATATATATATATATATATATATACAGGGTGAGTTTTTAGTGGAGCAACGGTCGATAACTCCGTTATTATAAAAGCTACGTAAACCAAATTTGGCTGCATGTTAGGCATGCCTAAAGTGCACATTTTAAAAATATTTTGAAGCATACAGGGTGTTTCATAATTCTAGGGCATATTAAACTTATATTTTTTTAAATTAAACACTATATATTATTAAATTTTTGAAAAGCCCATAAAAAGAGCTTTAATTTGATATTAAATTGTATCTGTCTGTTCCTTTTAGTTTTTGAGATATTCAACTGTTTTTAGAAAAAATGACCCCGATTAGATACATTGCCACTGCACTAATACACAACTTATGTTAATTTTCAAGATGCAGAAAGTTTTACCATATACCATAGTATATTTGAAAATATCACTTTTTTGAAATTTCTTCACAGTATACAGGGTGTGTCAGGTTTCGCAAAATGCAATTTTAAAAATTTTGTTTAAATGGCACCCTACCAATTTTATTGCTACAATGGATAGTTCATTAAGTGTCCTTTCATTTTTATTAAGCATTCCCTATACCTAAATCCATTACTTTCTGAGATATTTTTGATTTTCTTCAAATTTTATGAATGTTTTTAATTTACATAACTAAAAATAACTTACTATTGGAGAATATTATAAAACAATTAATACATATTGATTAACAATCAACTACACTTATTCAATAATAGTTTTCACTAAAGATATAACAACCTACAATAATACGCTATCAACAGAATTCTGCCAGATCAATTATATGCATTTTATAGAAAATGTTCAAACAGGAAATCAGGCAGGCTTTGAAAAAAATAACAATTACAATCAAAATGTCATTTAGGTTTATTAATTGGAGTGTGTTGTCATTTAACACATTATCAGTTCTGTTTTAAATGTAATCCTTGAAGGAGTTTTCAAGATGAATTTTACAGTGGAAGAACAAATACATATGATTTGGGTATTGGGAGCAAGTTTAAAATATTTCCTACTTGCATCAAGAATATACCAAGAGAGATATCCTGTTAAATGACAACACACTACAATTAATAAACCTAAATGACATTTTGATTGTAATTGTTTACATGTAATAGTTATTTTTTTCAAAGCCTGCCTGATTTCCGGCTTGAACATTTTCTATAAAATGCATATTGTTGATCTTGCAGAATTCTGTTGATAACGTATTATTGTAGGTTATTATATCTTTAGTGAAAATTGTTATTGGATAACTGTAGTTGATTGTTAATCAAAATGTATTAATTGTTTTATAATATTCTCCAATAGTAGGTTATTTTTAGTTATGTAAATTAAAAACATTCATAAAATTTGAAGAAAATTAAAAATATCTCAAAAAGTAATGGATTTAGGTATAGGGAATGCTTAACAAAAATGAAAGGACACTTAATGAACTATCTATTGTAGCAATAAAATTAGTAGAGTGCCATTTAAAAAAAAATTTAAAAATTGCATTTTGCGCAACCTGACACACCCTGTAAACTGGGAATAAATTTCAAAAAAGTGATTTTTACAAATATACTATGGTATATGGTAAAATTTTCTGCATTTTGAAAATTAACATAAGTTGTGTATTAGTGCAGTGGCAATGTATCTAATCAGGGTCATTTTTTCTAAAAACAGTTGAATATCTCCAAAACTAAAAGGAATAGACAGATACAATTTGATATCAAATTAAAGCACTTTTTACGAACTTTTCAAAAATGTAATAATATATAGGGTGTTCCATTTTAAAAAATACTAATTTAATATGTCCTGGAATTATGAAACACCCTGTATGCTTCCAAATATTTTTAAAATGTGCACTTTAGGCATGCCTAATATGCCTCCAAATTTGGTTTACGTAGCTTTTATAATAACGGAGTTATCGAGCGTTGCCACTCTAAAAACTCACACTGTATGTGTGTGTGTGTGTGTGTGGTGTGTTGCTGTGAATTTGTAGCTATATGCTGCCAGACATTGGAAGCCAATAAAAGGTGCTTTATGAAAAAAAGTGATCTGGTGTGAATTATCGCCTGAAGATGCCAGTATTTTCCTCCTAGCTCAGATTAAATGGAGCAACAACACTTTAACATCAATATTATAATATCATCAAATTAACATATAATAATAATAAATAATAGTAATAATAATAATAAACCTACAAATGCAGTTTACAACTTAGGTCTAAAAAATCAACATTTCGTAACTACAAAATATTAATGTAGGGTTTACATAGCCCCTGTTTATAATTAGTGATCCAATAACTTTTAGGGAGGGGCATGGATAATTTGAATATTCTTGTTTAACACATTTAGCAGGTGCAACTGATCAGTAATCTTTAAAAAAACTTTTTGTAGTAACCAAATTAACTCGAATATGACCTGCAAGAAATCTAAAATTATTCATTCACTAAAAGAAACATCTATATGCTAAAATATTACACAAGTTTAACCTACTTAAAATAACTATAGCACGCGAATGTTTTTCTAAAGATTTAAACAAAAATATACTTACGTTCCCTGTCAAAATTGTCGTTTAAGTTTTCATGTCGCTTCATTTTCTTTTAAAACATTTACAAATCAATGCATTGAAAACCATACCATGCCTGCCCATGTTGTATTCTTCTATTTAATTGCGTTTAAAAACCATGCCTTGCTTTTCTTTGTTATATTTTTCTGTTTAAGTTTAGCGCACCGGCATATACTTCCTTAACCTTGACTGTGGTGTTTGCTTCCCATCTGAGTTATTAAAATCTAAAGACAATTCTACTTTAGATGTCGTTCGTTATACTGTATAACTTTTCGATACATTGTTACTGGCAAATACTTTAAATGTCTAGAACGTAATTGTAATTCGCAATTAAACGGTAAACGGACAATTAATTATTGGTAGGTGCTCGATAAACAGACTGTTGGTCACTGCCTGACCGACAATTAATAACTGCCCAGATTTCAGTTACTTCTCCGCTGTATATAATAAGAAGGTTTTTATGTCACTAACTTCCGGAAGCTTCTATATGTGTGTCATTGACACGAATCATGAAACTGATGCAATCGGTTTATTTTACACGTTTATTAAGTCGTTATACACGTTTATCTAATCTAAGTAGCTAATTTATGAGGTCGTAACGATTTTATAATCTTCATTAATTGATGTCGCTTGAAGAATGAATAGAAACCCTCGCTTGTTGTTGATCTACTAATCTAGTTTATGGTCGTAGAACGTCTTATCGCTTTCACTGTCTTACTAATTGAAATGTTTTTATCCCTGTTGCAAAAATAATTATCTATCATCTGTGATTTATTGCTTTTTATCATCTCTACAAAATGAAACAATAATTAGAAAAACCTAGAATACACTAGCTTCGATTAAAATTAGATTTTATGTTTTTCATTAATTTGGAAAACTAAATGCAGTATTCATGCCACAATGCATGCTTCTTACAGAAATGAAATGTAATATGACGGTTTCAGTAAAAGTACTTTATTGTTCAATATACGCAATACTTTATTAAATGGTATTTAGTTTATTTTTTCAGTGAGAAACGTACTTATTTAAAACGTGTTTCAAATAATATTTCGCACTTTTGAGGAGGACGAATATTTACATGCAAAATAAAATTTCGTATGAAAGAATGATATGTATTTTTGCAGATATCACTCACGTAACAGAAAATACTATTATACTAAGCCTATCGTACCAGGAGAATTATAGAAAAAAATATATATGTATAAATAATATATATATATATATATATATATATATATATATATATAGAAAAGTAGGTTTAATGAGTCTTAAATTAAACAAAGTAAAAGGAATTATTGGCAAGTGACTCAAATTCAGCCACGAGGGCATCCTGTCGACGCGTTTCGCCCTAATTGGGGCTCATCAGGACAGGAGTAGCAAAGTTGTAAAAACAGGATGCCCTCGTGGCTGAATTTGAGTCACTTGCCAATAATTCCTTTTACTTTGTATATATATCTATATATATATATATATATATATATATATATATATATAAAATAAGATGTATCTGTAAACAAACTCTATGAAAATAATAGAGTCTATTGACGAATACAAATCGGGCTGGTAGTTATATAGCCATTAACAAAACATTAGCTTATTACTTCATAGGGGAGGAAACATCCACTGACCGACGGTTCCACGCTTAGTAGTGTTGGTGTTTATCACCTGATGGCGGTTTTATTTACTTTTGCCATAGTACAGAGATTGTTTCGAAATTATACCAGTATAATAGCTTCGATTACTTCATAGGGTTCTTGGAGACTATTTCACTCTGAGGAGGCTTAATAAAGCCGAAACCGTCGGTCAGTGGATGTTTCCTCCCCTATGAAGTAATAAGCTAATGTTTTGTTAATGGCTATATAACTACCAGCCCGATTTGTATTCGTCAATAGACTCTATTATTTTCATAATGTTTGTTTACAGATACATCTTATTTTATATATTGTTCTACACAATTTCTTATTGCGGACTGCAAATAACCTGTCTTTTATATATATATATATATATATATATATATATATATATATTCTTACAAGATTAACACTTACTGTTGGAGTTAATTGAATAATGAAAGTAACCCGTGGGTTCTTCGATATTCTCAAATGGAACCACTAAACCTTAAGAAAGGATTTCCTTAAAACGATGGAACGCAAATATTTTCCGACTATGCTAGTCAGTAAATTTTGAACAAAGGTTTTCCCTAAGGGGGACTTGGGAGTCCTTAGAAAGAAATATCGTGTTAACTGCTTACGCAGGAGCTGTAAAAAAATTAAATTAAATTAACAAGGTGAGGATACAACAGGTATACTCTTGCTGCCTCATAATAAAAAAGTTGAAAAGATTAATTATGCACACAATTTTATAGACACAAAGTCAGTAAATTTTGAACAAAGGTTTTCCCTAAGGGGGACTTGGGAGTCCTTAGAAAGGAATATCGTGTTAACTGCTTACGCAGGAGCTGTAAAAAAATTAAATTAAATTAACAAGGTGAGGATACAACAGGTATACTCTTGCTGCCTCATAATAAAAAAGTTGAAAAGATTAATTATGCACACAATTTTATAGACACAAATATTAGGCATCAAATTCTGAAAGAGCAATTAGAGCTTCTTCGTTAAATAGAAGCTACAAATATCATTATCTCGAAGGCTTTTATGCCTTTTGTTCCTTGACTTGATTATACTATTTCTGAACTCACTTGTTCTAAATGAAACAATTAATTAAGAGTATTAAATGGTGATTCTTTAATTAAAAGTTGTTTCGTGATAAAAATTGTGTGTGCAAAATTTACATTTCAAAAAGGTTATTATAATTTCTTCTACACAGAGGCAGAACTATAAATTTGAATGAAATATCAAATACGTTAAGCATTTCTTTTTACTACAAAAATTAACTCAAATTAATACCCAAAATATCAGATGTTATTCGGTTTACAAATGTATATGAAAATATCGCAAATATCTAATAATTCATTGTTCAAAAGGTTTAAATATGATTACACATAAATAAAACTATAATCAGAACTCAATGGAGTTGCTTAATTTCGTTAATAGTAATAACTGTTATTACACTGCATTTATATTGACAATAAGAATTTCTTTCTAGTTTGTTAAACAAAATAATAGTTATAGGTCATTACAAAGTTATTTTTCTGGTGTAGCCTTGTATCAAAGTTTGCTAAGTGCGAACGTCATGTAAGAATAATATAAATCTCTTACCTCGTTTCAACAGGTTTTTGTTTGTGTGACAGCGTTACATAATGTCCGAGCAGATGTATATACATACGGTTCCTGGACAAACAAATGACGTCGCCTTCACGTGTTGTACTCCAAATAACCAGCTGCATGTTTCTTGTACCCAACCATATGAGCTTAAAGCGTAATTCCTATACGCAATAACGGGACAAACCAAAATCCATTCCAACGGTTATCACAAAAATGGAAAACTTCGATGTACTACTATATTTAGATCGTTATCAAAACAATTATCTTGCGTATAATTATCCACATTGTTACTTGTAAATTCATCTTAGCAATTTTAAAAAGACCATTACTGTTAATTATTGGACTTTAGATTGAAACTAAAAAATTGCTATCTAAATTGAAGAACATTCCGGTGAAATTTCAAATATACAGTTTCATCGCAGAACATTTTATTAAATCCATCTATTATGGTAAAGTTGAAGGACGTTCATGTTAGACCAAAATTTTTTATCGCTATATTAAAGTACTTTCTCGCTAAATTTAGAATGTTATCATCAACTTGATAAATGCTCACATTGAATTGTAAACTTAATAATCGTAAACGCAAAGAAAAGATCCATATAATTATATAACACAAAATTTAAACGGGCTAATTTTTATAAAACCAGATAAAACGGGATCAGACTAAACAAAAGAATATACAAAAGAGCGCTACAACAAAATTATTTAGTTTGTCTAGGAGATTATATCTAATTGCTTACTATTATTAAAAACACTATATGAAGTGGTTATTACACTTGAGTTTTTACAAGGGCGTAAAGCCACATGCAAATTACTCGCTAGAACTCTGAGGTTCTCCATGATACCTTCGTGCCAAGTGTTCTAGCTAGAATGACTGTTGACACGTTGCGCACGAAATATCAAAGGTGTTTGGCATTGAAATATTTATACAAATAGTTCACGCCTGATGTTACCAACCCAACTAGCATCTCTGTATTATGGTTAGACCACATGATCTCAATACGGATATTTATATAATTGACGACGTTTACTGGTTTAATGGAACAGACAATACGATGTATTTAACTAATAATTTATTGGTGCTTTGCAGTGGTCAAAAAAACTGCTACACTGCCTCTCTCCAAAAGAAGAAAAAAATCTTTCCGTAGGACCAAAGATTTGTTTTATATAACCCTAAACAAAATACTAACTTTAAAATTAATTCTCAATAACTGACCTGTGTGAGAATAAAAAAATAAAAAATTAGAAAATTAAAAAAGTTTGAATAATAGAGAATGAGTGTTTTAGTAGCTACGCGTACTACACGTCCTTAAGGAAACAATATCGGTATGACACTATCGGGAGTTGTCGCAATCGGGAAGTCCAACACTCTCACGGAAAAATAAACACGATTCATAGGTCTCTATTAAACTCTACTAACCAGAACAAAAGCAAGCGATTAACTCTCCAAACTTACATTAAACGGAAACTACTAACAATGATACTAGAGATAGTATCCAAACTACCAAAAGCTTATGATTGAGATGACAACTCTGCTGGAAGAAAATAACTAAAGCCCTTTTTTTTAAAAAAAAAAGGCAGCCAAAAATACATAACCAGCAAAAGTATCGAGTGTTATCACAACGCTATCATTACACTAAATGTAAGCATTAATTGCTTACAGCAACAACTATTCTAGCGACCAGCTAAAATACTCTAAATCTCAACACAAATGTGAATTCATCACACTATCAACTCTACCAACAATTGTGCAATCAGCACATACTCACGATAACCAAATAAACTGTGAGCAACTGGCTCACTTACTACACTTTAACTCAACTTGTGCAATTTGCACTTACTCAACTTCATTACCAAAAATGGAAACTTCTGATTCCCTCACACACTCCAACTCAGTAGTGAGTAGCTAACTCTACTACTAATTGTGCTTTCGGCACAAACGCAACCAAACTAAACAACGAGTGAGCAATAAGCTCACTAAATATTCTCTAATTACTTAGTGATCGAGTGCTCACGAGCGTCACTAAACTATATACTCAAAAAAAAAATTACACTCCACTCAACCAAACACATACTGCTGAGCGACCAACTCATCATGAGTCGCGTTTAGACTTACGCATTTCTTGATGGATTGCACTAAATGCGAAAAGAACATACTATGGTCCTTTTGCATACATTATAGAAGACCCGTCCTTAATGGACAAAACCGTCTTCCCTACCAACTCAACAAAAATTTCATTCAAGTTAACAAGTCATAAACCTAAAAGATTTCGTTCGTCGACATTTTACGAGGCAAACAAAATTTTGTCTGTCAACTACGAAAAAAAACAAAAAATTTTTTTAGTGTTAACGGTCTGAAAACACACACATACAGCGAAAGGTGTTCTTGAAAACACGGTACGTACGCATGGGCAAGGTGCTTCTTAGATTAGATTGTATACACAGGGAATGTGTTTCTGACAACACAAAACGTACGCACGGGGAAAGTGATTTTTAATAATACGCTCTTTTACTAACAAGGTTTTTTTTTATGTTCTCCAACATCCTTATTCTAATATTTGATATTAAATTGAAATCGTATTCAAAAAAAGTTTTAGACAAGGTTCTTCCTTTTATCCTTCCATACAAAAACAAAAACAAAACGAAACGATAAAAGATATACTTGGCTTCAAACTTAAACTTGTGGAGCAACAACTAACTATATTGAAATGGCATCCTCTTGGTCTACTATCAAAAAAGGTTTCAGATCTTTTATATGCCACTTTCCGGCTTTTGTACCATCCATGTTTATTAATTCATAGACCAAATTCAAAATCTTCTTATGAACCTTACATAACACAAACTTAGGGTCAAGCTTAGCCGCGAATTTTTCGCCTGCACTGGAAAGTACCTTATTTGCTTTCCAGACTTTATCTCCTACTTCGAACGAGACATCTCGTCTTCTCAAATTGTACGTGTGCTTTGAGCGTTTGTAAGCTGCATGTAGTTTCGCTCTCAAATTCATAAAAATATCAAAGATACCTTGACGATCTGATACATATATCGGGCGACTACGTGGGATGATCTCTATATCTTCAGTTGGCACTAAACCGGATTCTCTAGTTGCCGCTTGAAACGAGCGGACGTGTTTTCGCAGAGCTCCCGCTTCAGCAATAACAGTAAGTTTTTATATAGGGTTTATATTATTTATTGTTGTATTATTTTATTTGAAGCTTTGCTTTTTATTGTGTTTTATTTTTATAATTGTGTGCCATCAAATTTTAAATACAGGACAGTAAAATAAAATTTAAAAACAGAATTTAAACCTAATAAATACTAAATAAATCGCGTTTTTCTTTGCAATTTAAATTAAAATCCGCGTTTTAAAATATAAATATAAATATAAATATAAATATAATATAAATTTCGGGATAATAAAACAAAAAACTACTAAACAAATACTCAAAAATAATTTTGAATAACTTAAAAAGGCGTATTTAATAAATTTAAAACAAAAACTGGGTAAATCGAGTTAAAAAGTCGGGTAAAACAACCAAAAAGTGTGTGAATTTTTATAGTGCGCGTATAATCAAATAATAAGTTAAAAACAAAAATCTAGGCCCTTTTAAATCAAATAAATATCTTAAAAACTGTAAATTTTAATACAATTTTAATATAAATTTTCCGTAATTTAAGTACACGCGTACTTAAAAGTTCCTTTAAAATCGATTTTTGGTGTAATTAAGCGGTGTAACAGTTACAGGTTGTGCTAGTTACCAAGTGATTAAGTGAGAGGTCATTTCCGGTAACAGCATTCCGATTGCGCTCGACTTATTTTGTTAATTACTCATTTAAAAATAAAGTGTTGTTATTTATAAATTAGATATTTTAAAGTAATTAGTTTATTTAAATTTGATTTGGCGGTTTAAAAATTTAAAATAAATAAATAGTGTTCTTCACGGTACATTTTGAATCGAATTGCGTTAGGGAATTTATTTGGTTCTAGTTGTTATTTTGACGCTTAATGCTTGTTGTATATTTGTTAAAATTTGATATTTAATTAGGCGGTTCGAAGTTCAAATAAATACAAGGTTGCTTACGGTTCACCTTTAAACAAAACATTTTTATTGGACCAACGTTTTACGCTCTTCTAGCGTCGTAACGGTCAAATCGCTTTTGAGCAGCGTTTTAGGTGTCATTCTTTGTCGTTAGTTTTATCAGCATGGTGGTCCACCACGATGAGGAGCCGCTGCCCAGGAGGAAGAGGGGAGATCGGTTGGAGTCTGCTAGGTTGGAGGCTGAGGGCGCTGTTGGGGGGAAACAGCTGAAGGTAGTGTTAAAGGATGTTATGTTAGGGATTCAGGAGGAGGTACAGGAGCCTGTGTCTGCGGCGGGAGAGTCGGGGCCTCCCGCGGTGGTTGCGGCGCCAGAATTGCCCTATACTTCGGGAGCCCAGCGCACGATGTCGACTAGCAGCAACGTTAGCGTTGATGCTAGCGACCTCGATGAGCTGGAGCTCTTGAAGTTCAGGGTGAGGAAGGCGCACGTTGCCGTCTATGGGAAGGTGCCGACGACCTCCGCCACTATCGTCGTTGAGGACAGGAAGATGGTTCGGCACGCCGTGGATGATATCCGCGACGTTACGAACCAACTTATAGGTATGGTTAGGGCGCTTCGTCTTTGCCTAGATAGTCCTGGGAGAGCTGGTGTTGTCGGGGGAAATCCAGCGGTGGTTGCTTCTGTTTCAGGGCAGCTGTGTTCCCGGGGCCAGGAGGTGCCGATGCCGCGGAAGGTGTCGTATGCTGCAGCTGCTGCGGGTGCAACGCCTACCTTTGCAGTTAGGGTCGACGCCAGCCCAGGCCGGAAGGACGACGTGATGACGACCCTGAAGCAGAGGGTCGATCCCGCTCGAGATGAGTTTGTTGTTGTCGGAGCTTGTAGGACGCGTCGGGGCGGTGTCGTTGTGGAGTGCGCAGGTCGCGACGACGCCAAGAAGCTGCAGTTGAAGGTTGGCGGGAACTGCAAGGAACTCGTGACGAAGACTATCGAGAAGAAACGTCCACGGGTCGTTCTTCCGGGGGTCGAAGCGAGGATGAAGGCTGAAGAGCTCGTGCGGTTGATTGCGAGCCAGAATCCCCGCTTCGGCGATTTGAAGCTAGAAGACCACCTGAGAGAGAAGTTCAGGTTTGGTGGAAAGGGCCCTAGGGATCCCTTCGCCAACGTAGTCTTCGAAGTGACCCCCACATTTCGAAGGCGTATATTAGCTGATGCTATTAACCTCAGGTGGCGAAGAGTATGGGCCCGGGACCACTTCTCGATGACCCAGTGTTACCGGTGCTACGAGTACGGCAATCGATCGATGGAATGCAGGGAGAAGGTACAGTGGTGCGGTAACTGTGCCGAGGTCGGGCATGAATTCAAGAATTGCCGGAAGGCAGTCCCCTGCTGTGTGGTTTGCGCCAGGGCAAACGACAGAACTGGCGGTGGCGCGTCGGTCGATACGCGCCACGACGCCAAGTCGAGTAGATGCCCCACGATGCACCGTCTGAAGAACGCAATCACACGAAACATCGATTATGGACTGTGAAGATAAAACAAAGTCCATAAGAAGCAAGAAGATTAAATTCGCGCAACTAAATCTCGGGAAAGGTAAAGGGGCAATAAATAACTTCGTAAAGTTATTCTCCGAAAATAATATCGACATCGGGCTTATACAGGAACCGCACCTGTATAGCCACAAAATAACAGGCTTTGGGAAGGGGGTTACCGTTTTAAACGCAAACAGCGAACGACCGCGTAGCGGTATAATAATAAATAATGGGGCGTGCGCCGGAATAATCCTAAATAATCTGTCGAATGAGTTCATAACCACCGCAGAAATAAAAACGGGATTGCATACGTTTTACGTGATAAGCACTTACCTTCCGCCGATCGATTCCCGGCGGGAGAATCCTCAAACGGAGGACTTAATAAATCAAATTGAAGGAATCCTTCGTAAAATCGGTAGAAATAGAAATTTAATTATCGCAGGAGACTTTAATGCTAAGTCGCCATTATGGGGCAGCCCTATCGAAGACGATAGAGGCTCGCAGGTTGCTGATCTTTTTACGGGATGGGACCTTAGTGTGATAAACACTAATGATTCACCTACGTTTGAGACGCATAGAGGCAGCAGTTTTATAGATATTACTGCAGTTTCGCACGAAATGTTAGAAACGATTTGTAATTGGAAACTAAGGTCGGACGAGGAAACGCTCTCTGACCATAAATTAATAACGTGGGACGTTGAAACCAAAACAAGCGCAAACGAACAGCTAACTATATTTCCGCGGTTCTGTAATAAAAAAGCAAATTGGGAGCGGTTTAAAGAAAAATTTGGCGAAAGTATCCCTGCGCTCGAAAATGAGCTATTTAACTGCCGAGGGGCAGACGAAGTAGAAACACTCGCGAAAAAATTTAACGACTCGGTGGTAGACGCGTCGTCGTATTCCATGCCGCAAAAGAAAACATTTAAAGACAGCGTACCCTGGTGGACCCGGGAACTATCCACCAAGCGGGCAGAAACGCGTAACCTAAGGCGCCGCTATCAACGCGCCTCGGGAGATATAAGAGAACAACGGAGAATAGAATATAATCAAAGTTACCGCGAATATAAAATATTAATAGAAGAAACGCGAACGAATAAATTTAAAGAATTTTGCACGCAAAACTCAGAGAAAGAACCCTGGGAAACCGCATACCGCGTAATTAGAGGAAAACAACAAAAAATTGCGCTCAGTAATATAAAGAAAACAAATGGCGAATACACGAAAGGTTTTAAAACCACAGCGGAATATTTACTAGAGAAATTTTTCCCATCGGATAATCCCGAGGGGGATAAGGGTCGCACGATTTAGTACGTCGGGAAGCTGCAGAGGCGCAAGGAACAGGTGCCGATAAGGCGATCCTAGTTCACGAGGTCGTCAGGGCTCTTAGGAGAATGAACCCTAAGAAGGCACCGGGGCATGATGGAATCACTTCAGACGCAGCTCTGCAGGCTTGCCTGTTAGCCCCGTGTGTCTTTGTTGGGTTGTTTAATCTTTGTTTAGAAAGGGGCGTTTTTCCGCGTTGCTGGAAAATCCAGAATGTGAAATTTATACAGAAACCTAAAAAGGCGGATGCGTCAGATCCGGGCAGCTATCGTCCAATTAGCTTGCTACCGGTGCTGGGGAAAGTTTTAGATCGCGTTATGACTACGCGTGTTGAGCACCTAGTGCGAGGCAGCGGCGGTTTTAATAACCGACAGTTTGGTTTCGTGGAGGGCAAGTCGACTATCGACAAGTTAGAGTTCGTTGTCGGGGAAATTAAGCATGCAAGGGATGCTAAAGAGTACTGTGTCGTTGTTGCTTTGGACATTTCAGGAGCATTTTATGCTGCCTGGTGGCCATTAATCGTTTGCGAGTTAGATCGTAGGGGTTGTCCGCGAAACATGATGTCTTTGGTCAAAGGCTACTTCTCGGGGCGATTGGCACAGGTTGAAATTCCGGGTGAAGTTCTGTCGCGTGAGGTGAAAAGGGGATGCCCGCAAGGGTCATGTTCTGGTCCCACATTTTGGAAGTTGTTGTATGAGAGCATCTTTAGGGACAAGTTGCCCGCAGGATGCTCAATCGTTGGGTTTGCAGATGACACACTTTTAATTGTAAGATCGAGATTGTTAATGGATATGCGCACAAAACCGAACGAGGCGCTTAATAAATTTCACGAATGGTCGCAGGCGGTAAAATTGAAATTTAACACGGCGAAGTCAGAGGCGCTTTATTTCGGCACGAAACCAGGACAGAGACCTCCTAGGTTAGAGCTAGGAGGGGAGAAAAACCCGTTTAAAAATTGTATTACCTACCTCGGCGTCAAGATCAACAATAAATTAAATTGGAAAGCGCACGTACAATACGTAAAAAGTAAGAGCGCGAAATATCAAATAAAATGATGGCGGCGGCTAAAATAAAGTGGGGTTTCAGGGGCGAATCGCTGAGGACGGTTTATGCCGGAGCAATTGAGCCGTCAATACTGTACGCAGCTTCTGTATTGGCAGAAGGTTGTAAAGTCCGGGAGATGCGTCAATTGACGAGCGTACAACGCCTAACCGCGGTAAAAACGGCGAGGGCGTACAGGACCACCTCCACGGAGGCTGTCCTGGTGATCAGTAGGAGTCTCCCTATCGAATATGTCGTTAGGGAAATTACAGATAGACGATTAATAAATATAGGAAAAGGGCGCGAAATTATCAAAGATCTTAATCTTGGTAATAGGGAAATTGCAAGAAAGATCGTTGTATCTGAGTTGGGGCACCCGGCTGATATTAGAGGAATCGAGTTTGTCGAAGGTGATGAGGACGCGATGGGTATCAGAATTTATACAAACGGTTCACGTATGGACGATGGGCAAGCAGGCGCGGCGTTTGTCGTGTATAAGCAGGAAAGGGAGGTGTTTCGGTTTCAAACCAAACTCACGAACTGGTGCACTATCTTCCAGTGCGAATTGGTAGCCATACGAGAGGCTATCGATTACGTAATAAACCATACGGGCAGAGACGAGTATTATATAATCAGTGATAGTAAATCGGCGCTAACGCCTTTAACAAACATGAACACCTCGACAGATCTCCAAGCGGACGTCTGGAGAATAGCGCGTACGGCGCTCGAGTTTCGACGTTTAAAGTTCTGTTGGGTCAGGTCGCACAATGGTAACGTAGGAAACGATAGGGCTGACGAATTAGCTAAAGAGGCCGCGACGGGCGACTTTCGAATATCACATTCGTCGATACCGAGGTCTTTAATCAAAAGAAAGCTGCGCGAAAAATCAATACGACAATAGGAAGAGAGGTGGAACAACGCTGCCACGGGCAGGTTGACCCACAAATTCATATCGAGCATAGAAGCTAGAGGTAGGATCGAGGTCAAGCTCGATCACAAAATGGTGCAGTTGTTAACAGGGCACGGCGCCCTAAAGGCGTATTTACAAAGGTTCGGACTAACCAACAGCGACCGCTGCGAATGCGGTGAGGGCGCGGAAAGCGCAGAGCACGTGCTCTTCGACTGCCCGCTTGAGGCGGGAAATCGAGGGTTGGCTGATAGCAAACTAGCTATACTAGGTCTGGCATGGCCAAAGAGCCTAGAGGAAGTCGGGGGAAGTCCAGAAGGCGTTCTGGACAGCCTTAAGAGAATTCGCGGGAAGGGTCGCGAGATTAGACAATGATAACCGCGTGTAAAATTCGGTGGGGTTGGTGGGAGGATTGGAAAATTTTAGATTGACTTGGCGTGAGTAAGGATACGAGCATAGATATAACCAAAACCTGATATTAAAAATAATAAAAAAAATAATAATAATAATAATAAAATAACATGATAATTATACCCAAATGTCCAATATGCACGAGAAACCCCCACACCATTAATACAATCACCGCCTATCTTCATAATTATGTGCGGAAAATCGGGAAATCGAGAATAAATAATAACAAATAAACAATAACAAATAAATCAGAAACCCTCATTAAATTAAATCAATAAAATAAACAAAGATAATAGAGTGAAACCGCGCATCCCCCTCCAGGACTTGAAAGTAAAATGATAGTGATTGTGATCCCCCCCAAGAACATTTAGTGCATACCCACCAGGACTTTAGCAGTGCACCCCATCTTCCCCTTAGAAGTAAGTTACAGTTAGATGTAAGTAGACGACCAGATCTTCGGATGCAGGAGAATTTTATCATGGAGGTAAGACTTAAATTGTGGCGGCTGTACTCGCACAAGCATTGATTTACATTAATTAGTAGTTTTTGAAATAATTTAACAAGCACGTTTTGTGTGTAATGGCGCTAGCCGACATATGCTTGTGGGAGTGCACCTGATAAATAGGGTTATGCTTATGCTATTTTGTGCACTGCTATATGCTTAACGCTTATTTATTAACATTTATTTATATATTTATATAATTATATTTATTTATATTTTATATTTACACTTTATATTTATTAGCATGTATTGTAGTATTTTGTGGCATATTTGTTTTGTTTGACGTTCTGTCGCCATTTTGGTTGCGGTATATATTTGGGAAGGAAGAGCAGAATTGAGAAGATTGTAATCATAATATAAATCAGTTAGGGAATGATAGGAAAAGGTAGGGATAAATTGAAATTAGTTAGCTATATTTGGATAGTTTTAAGACGACCCTTCAAGTCGCACTGGTAAGCAGAGCCGGCGTCTGCTATCCGGTATTACGGATCCCTCCCCCTCTCATTTTTGCTTGTGTCTTGTTGATCGGGTACGCTCCAAAGTCAGCGCTAGGGATACCATTATTTACAACCCTGTTTTTAGTTTTTGTTTTTAGTTTTTGTTTCAGTTTGTCAGATTTTTATGTTTGTTAGATTGTTAGAGCTTGTTAGATTTGTTAGATTTTTAGGTTTGTTAGATTTTTATTTAGGGTGGATTAACTATGAAGTTGGAATGAATTAGAAGCACGATTATTCTCGCGTTTAAACCCAATGTAGTACCTCCGGGTGGAGCATTGGGGACGTGGCCGCAAATATAGCGGCCCTTATTCAAATTATAATGGCACTAAACCGGCAATATAAAATTTTTCGCTAATCGGAACATGTCGTCCAAACACTAAGAAATTCGGGGTATACTCCGTGGACTCGTGCTTGGCTGAATTGATCGCGAATTGGATTCGTGGTAAATCTACGTCCCAAGAGTCATGTTGTTCTATATAGAGACGTATCAAAGTACTAACAGTTCTATTGAACCTTTCAACAAAATTACATTGTGGTGAGTACACGGGGTTGAACCATACTTTAGGAATCTCATATTTATCACACACAGCTTTGAAGATTCGCTCTGACAACTGCGGTCCATTATCACAAATTACAAACTGCGGTACTCCAAACACAAGAAAAACTCTTTCTTCTAAATAACGTTCAATTAAATGCGTTTTTGCACTACCCATAGGACACAACAATATATATTTGGAGAACCAGTCTCCAATCATGAGATCCAAAGTGATTAGTTGAAACGGGAATCCGACATTCTTCTCTTCCCCCATAAGGCCAAGTGGACCTTTATTTGAAGGTTTTGTGCTCCGCATTTCAAACATTGACGACAGAATTTCATCACGTCGACCTTCATCTTAAGCCAATAATAAAACTCTTGGACTCGATCGAGAGTCTTCGAATAGCCAAAATGTCCCGCTGTCGGGGGTCATGACACGACCTAATAATCTCTTTCCTTTGTGATTTGGGAACAAAAGCTTTCCACTCTACTATATTAGACGATAGGGGTAGGTTGGACGAGATAAACTTAAGGATACGATTGTTTTCCACTTTCTATTGCGGATAATCGGTAGGAGACGACGAATTTTTTTTTCTCGGGGATTCATACCAGGCATCTAAATTGTCTAACTTAACTTCTACCAAATTGATTGCAGGAGGCTCTACCGGAGTGGCCCTACTGAGACAGTCAGGGACTATATTAAACTTTCTTTGCAATCAATCAGATCAAAATTGTGTTGTCTTAATCGTACCGCCCATCTAGCCAACTTTCCGGTGGAGTTCTGGATGTTATTCAACCACAACAACAAAAAGTGATCAGTTATTACGGTGAAACGGGTGCCTTCGACCGAAGGTCGAAATTTTTCTATGGCGAATATCACAGCTAAGCACTCCTTTTCCGTGGTGGAGTAGTTACGCTCAGTGCGACTGAGGGACTTACTCGCATACGAGATAACGCGCTCTTCACCATCTGTGTTTGGAACTAGGACAGCTCCTAATCAGGTATTGCTAGCATCACACTCTACAACAAATGGTTTTGAGTAGTCTGGTTGTGCAAGGAGAGGGACAGAGACTAAAGCCTGTTTAATCTTGACAAAAGAGGCCTCCGCTTCTGGAGTCCAATCCACCTTCTGACAGTTTTTTCTTCTTTTTAACAAATTATTAATGGGCGATACTAACGTAGAAAAATCCTTAACAAAACGGCAGTACTAACTGCACATTCCGATGAAGTGTTTGACACTAGTGGTAGTTTTGGGTCTGGGAAAATTCACCATTGCTGAAACTTTCTCCGGATCTGTACGAAGAGAGTTTGAGTCTACAATATATCCCAAAAATTTCAAAGATTTCTTAAAAAACTCACTTTTCTTGAAGTTGATAGTTAGATTGGCCTCTTTAAGACGCGTCTTTACCTTATTCAAAAGTCTCAAATGTTCTTCAAAGGTAAGTGAACACACAATGATGTCATCCAAATAACAAAATATAGATGGTTCAAACTGAGGACCCAAAATCGCATCCACCAAACGCTGCTGAGTTTGTGCTAAATTCCTTAAACCAAACGGAACCGTGACGAAGTTGAATTGACTTCTGGAGATCACACTAAACGCAGTTACCTCTTGGGCAGTTTCAGAGAGAGAGATCTGCCAAAAACTCTTTCTGAGGTCTAAGCTAGATATGTATTTTGCTCCTCTTAAGTTATTAAGAATTCTATCGGTATTAGGGAGGGGGTAACTATCGTGCACCGTGATAAACACGGATTTTATCACTTAACTTAGCGACTCCATAGGCTCGTATTTACCATATTTCAGTTGTGCTTAATTAATAAAAAAAGCTTGAAAATAAACAATTATAGTGGACTGTATATTAATTAAAAAAAAGAATAAACTGAATATAACATTACCGTGCAACATAATACATGTGCATTGATAAATAAAACTATACTACAATTTTAATGCGAGAGCGATACAACCACGACCCGCCGTTACCATAACGAACGTGCGAATACGAGCATGGTCAAACCGCGTACAATGTAGGTATGGTTGCTCGTCGCTACCACACCGTTATATCATTCAATGATCTACCATCAAAACAGAGGCAATACTCCCCCGATGACTTCTTAACTAAAAGTACTGGCGAGTTTAACGGACTCTGACATGGCTTAATTTACACCTAACCGTAACATATCGTCCAGTTGGTCATTCAGGATCTTGTTCATGTATAAAAATTTTAGTATAAAAATTTTTAACTTCAATTTCTCCAATAAAAAGATTGCTAACGATCCAACTATCGTTGTGGTGCATCCCAAATCCAACAAACATAATATAAATCTCTTACCTCGTTTCAACAGGTTTTTGTTTGTGTGACAGCGTTACATCGTGTTCGAGCAGATGTATATACATACGGTTCCTGGACAAACAAATGACGTCGCCTTCACGTGTTGTACTCCAAATAACCAGCTGCATGTTTCTTGTACCCAACCATATGAGCTTAAAACGTAATTCCTATACGCAATAACGGGACAAACCAAAATCCATTCTAACGGTTATCACAAAGATGCAAAACTTCGATGTACTACTATATTTAGATCGTTACCAAAACAATTATCTTGCGTATAATTATCCACACTGTTACTTGTAAATTCATCTTAGCAATTTTAAAAAGACCATTACTGTTAATTATTGGACTTTAGATTAAAACCAAAAAATTGCTATCTAAATTGAAGAACATTTCGGCGAAATTTCAAATATACAGTTTTATCGCAGAACATTTTATTAAATCCACCTATTATGGTAAAGTTGAAGAACGTTCATGTTAGACCAAAATTTCTTATCGCTATATTGAAGTACTTTCTCTCTAAATTTAGAATGTTATCATCAACTTGATAAATGCTCACATTGAATTGTAAACTTAATAATCGTAAATGCAAAGAAAAGATCCATATAATTATATAACACAAAATTTAAACGGGCTAATTTTTATAAAACCAGATAAAACAGGATCAGACTAAACAATAGAAAATACAAAAGAGCGCTACAACAAAATTATTTAGTTTGTCTAGGAGATTATATCTAATTGCTTACCATTATTAAAAACATTATATCAAGTGTTTATTACACTTGAGTTTTGACAAGGGCGTAAAGCCACACTCAAATTACTCGCTAGAACTCTGAGGTTCTCCATGATACCTTCGTGCCAAGTGTTTTAGCCAGAATGACCCTTGACATGTTGCGCACGAAATATTAAAGGTGTTTGGCATTGAAATATTTATACAAATAGGTAACGCCTGATGTTAGCAACCAAACTAGCATTTGTGTATTGTGGTTAGACCACATGATCTCAATACAGAAATTTATATAATTGATGACGTTTACTGGTTTAATGGAACAGACCAAAAGATGTATTTAACTAATAATTTATTGGTGTTCTGCAGTGGTCAAAAAACTGTTACAATATATATATATATATATATATATATATATATATATATAAATATATATATGTATATAACTTTAACGTTAAGAAAAACAAATAATTTTACCAATTATAGGAGTAAATCGACTATTTTACAAAAGGTCAATAGCGAGCACACTGTATATAAATTGTATTTAATGTAATGCATAAGAAAGAAGCTCATTTTTAATAATTAGATGATATTTAACTAAAATAGGAATATGTACGTTGTATAATGTGTTTTAAGTTAAATTTATAAGTACAGAATTAAATAGAAAGCAGTAAAAGATAAGGTTCTAAATGCAGAAAATTTCATCAATATAAACACATTATCGAGAAAGATAAATAACCGGGGATCCTAGCTATTTAAAGATATCCTCAAAAATGTGAACGCACGAATAATTAAACGCATTCTAATACGTCAATATTGGAAAATGAATACGTGACTAGGAATATTATATTTACATGAAAATCCAACATATTTCAAATAACAAACAATAAATTACAGGCGGTTCGCTATACGATAAGCCTTGAACTATAAACGACACAAATATGATATACGACACAAAATTGCAATGGATATTTGGAAATTCTAAGAAAATGCTATGATATATTGAATGTCGACGTGCGAGATTAAGTAAAAGTTCAACAATTGAAACCAGGGAATTTGAGAAATCTCAGGATTCTACAGAGATAGGTGGAAATTACAAACGTTTATCAATAAACACGCGCTGCGCGCCAATTCGAACGTTGGAAAATGGAGCTTATAAATAGGATCCGAAACTCGAAAATAGACGGTATAACTTCAACAAAGGTACGAATCACGTCGATTTAATGTGAAAATTACGTACCAGCAATAATTAGTGAAAGTAAATAATTTATTAAAAGTGAAAAATTGAAAGTGCCAAAATGTGCAACGAAGAATAGGGCGTTTTACGCGTAACCGTAAGATAAACTATTAATTGTATTTTATTTTAAATATTTAAACAAATTTAGGGTTTCGAGTAAACATCCAAGTAAACGCATTTAAATAAAAATACAAGTACACGTATTCGAATAAAGATCCGAAAAAGGAGTCAGTCTGAATAAATACTCTAAAAATAATATCTTCACTACAGATTGGTATAGAAAACCTAGCTTTTTTGAGCGATATCTAAACTATCATTCGTTTTATCCAAGCAGTATGAAAATTAATCTTGGCTTAGGCTTAAAGAAGAGAATAGAACTTCTTTCACATCGCGCCCTAAAAAACAAAAAAAAATTTTATTTTGAGGAACGTTTTTCAAAATTCTTATTCCAACTCATTAATAAATAAATTACTTTTCAATATTCTTAATATTAATCATAGTTTAACTACGACGATATCTATCAATCCCAAAATTGTTATTCCTCTCCTTATATAGATAAACTTACAACCAAATTGAAACACATTTTTAAAGAAATCGAAGGAGTACAACTGACAAGTAAACCCGTTTTAACTTTAGATAAAGTGCTTTTTAGTAAACTAAAAAATCAAACTCCTAAAAATCAACAATCTGTAGTCCTATACCGAATACCATGTCAGAACTGTCATCGCAAATATGTGGGACGCACATTTAGATGGCTCTCCGTCAGAATCACTTCTCGCAGTGACTGTAATCGAAAAATCATGACCTGTGCATTGGTGTCACACGCTATAGAAACTGGTCACACTTTTAATTACAACGACACTAAAATTATTTTCAAAGAAGATAATTACAAAAAACGCTTGTTTCTCGAAATGGTTGCCATTTCACTACAAGATCTTCCACTGAACAAAAGGACAGACACACAAAATGTAAATAACATTTATTCATATTTATTATAAATAATAAAGAATACCAACATCTTTACAATTGATTAATTTATTAAACAATTCTTCTTGCAGCTGTTATCTTAGTTTAACACATGTCTACAATTATAATTTAATTAATGTATCTTATTTAATTTTCATAACAACACCCTTATATCTATCAATGTATTTTTAGATTTATTTATTAATGCAACCTCATTATAATGCAATAACTATCTCGTTTTAATTATTTATAAAGTATGTGCCATAAGCTTTAAATGTCAACTCTAATGTAGTCGCTTTCTTTAAATAGTTTCATGCTTCTTATATTTTTAAATTTATGATTAGACTCCAGATCGTAAGTAAACATTTTAATTACATCTTGTAATTATACATAATTGCAGTTTCCTGAAAAAGAAAATAAAATTTTCGAAAGCTTGAATCAATCAAAAAGGATAACCAATTCTAAAATTATGTATGTATGTATGTATATATATATATATATATATATATATATATATATACACCAATTACATGAGATGTATCCATAAATACACTTTCTACTTACCTATACAAATCGAACTGGTATTTGCATAGCTTTACAAAACAATTACTTGATCGTTTTGTAGAGAGAAAAACATCCATTGACCAGGTTTCGACCTCATTGGATCTCGTCAGAATGGAGTAGTTTTAACCCTAACAAAACATCAAGCAATCTCAATATATACGCACGAAGACACCTCTGTACGATGGCGAAAGAGAAAAAAGAGCGCCATCACTTGACTAACACCAACCCTAAGGCTGAAATTGTACAGAAGTTGATTCAAAACTATACTGTGTCTTATAGATTGCTGTAACAAATATATATATATATATATATATATATATATATATATATATATATATACAGTGTGTCCAAATTTCGAGTCTCTACATTGTGATTTTAGTTATTATAAGAGATAGAAATTGGGTTAAATGGGGAAAGATTTGGAGGAATCCAGGCCAGTTTTGTATCCGTTTACAAAATTGGTGTAAGTTGTCTGGTTTTGGAGATATTCGAAGAAAACTAAAAATGGCGTATTTTGTTTTTTGATAATAAAACATGAATCATAAGTCGCACCATCACAAAACTTGCACATTATTAAGACACTTTTCTAAAAGGAGTATTTTACCATAAACAGAATCATTCGACTGTCTTTTGTTTTCGAGAAAACGCCCACAACTTTTGTTTTTCTTATGGCCGCCATTTTGAATATTAAGTGAATATTATGCGCCTTAAAATTACCTTTTCAAAAATATGCATGCCACATGTCTATAAAAAAATACAAAACTATCCTAAATTTTAAAAATAACTAAATTTGTATGTTCTTTAACGTTTGGTAATCCCAACAGGGCAGAAATTTTATTTCTACTTTATGAAAAGTACAATACACATTTTATAATGTACACAAACAGCATTTGTCAGAAATTATTAATTATGGTGGTACTAGAGTTAAAATGATATCGTTTTATAATAGTAGGCGGTGGTATGTGACAAAACCAAACAATTGAATTACAGTTATATGTCAAACAAATTCTAAAATTTAGATAAACTTGTGTGTGTTGTAAGTTTTGGTGCCGGTGGTGCTGCATTTTTAATTTAAAAAATGGCACATGTCTACAAGTTTTCGAATGAGGAAAGGTTTGATATGCTAAATACTTATTTACAATCGTTTCGGAACGCTGATACGGCATCCGCCAGATATTTGGAATTGTATCCAGAAAGACGACAACCGCATAAAACATACTTCAGAAAAATTGTAATGAATTTACTGAATTATGGTGCTTTTGAACAGACTAGGGAACAATACGACTTAAACATTAGGAACGTGTTCTAAGCATTACTGAGGCGGTAACACGAAATCCATCCACATCCGTAAGATCTGTAAGCCGTGAACTTAATATTCCAAAATCAACTGTTCATAATATTTTAAAAAGGAAAAGTTTCATCCTTATAAACCTACTATTGTCCAAGGCCTCAAAAGAAGATTTCGCCAGACGAATGCGTTTTTGTAATTGGTACATCCAAAATGCGAGGAAGAACCGAACTTTCCAGAATTGATAATATGGACAGACGAAACGCGGTTTACCAATTGCGGGTGTTCAATAAACATAACACGCATCACTGGAGCACTGAAAATCATCATCTGACGGCGCAACGCAAATTTCAAACGAGATATGGATTTAACGTTTGGTGTGGTATCTTAGGTAGTTAATTATGATATAAATATTTTAGTAAATTAACCAATGTAATTAATACTTTTATAGGTAATAATTTGATTGGAGCCTTTTATTTTGTCAATAACCCAATGGCGCCAGATATACGGAATTGTTAAGAGACCAAATAATTCCGGCTATTAGAGGACTTGTACCAAATGATGATGATTTTCGAAAACTATGGTTTCAGCAAGATGGTTGTCCAGCTCACAATTCCCGAGAAGTTAACGCCCTTTTAGCTGAACATTTTGGACAAAATATTATATGCAATAGTGGACCAATTATGTGGCCGGCAAGATCACCAGATCTTACACCACTTGATTTTTATTTATGGGGTTTTGCTAAAAATGAGGTATATGAGTTTGAACCGCCTCATAATATAAACGAACTGCAGGAAAGAGTCCGTGACATTCTTAACTCTATAAATAGGCGCACGTTAAGCAGAGTTGTACGGAAAGTTTTAATTAATTGTCGAATGTGCCGTGATGCAAACGGACAGCATTTTCAGCATCTACGGAAGGAATTTAGATGATAGTTTGCTGTTTCGGTCACATTTAATTTTGTTCCCTAAATTAGATAAGATAGGCTACAGTTTTATGTTTAAGTTAATTTTAAGATTTATATCCAATACTTTACGAGTTCTACTTAACAAAATGTATGTGGTACTACTACTACTACTGTTTGGAAAGTAGAAATCAAATTTTGCCCTGTTGGGATTACCAAACGTTATAGAACATACAAATTTAGTTATTTTTAAAATTTAGGATAGTTTTGCATTTTTATAGACATGTGGCATATTTTTGAAAAGGTAATTTTAAGGCGCATAATATTCACTTAATATTCAAAATGGCGGCCATAAGAAAAACAAAAGTTGTGGGCGTTTCCTCGAAAACAAAAGACAGTCGAATGATTCTGTTTATGCTAAAATACTCCTGTTAGAAAAGTGTCTTAATAATGTGCAAGTCTTGTGATGGTGCGACTTATGATTCATGTTTTATTATCAAAAACAAAATCCGCCATTTTAGTTTTCTTCGAATATCTCCAAAACCAGACAACTTACACCAATTTTGTAAACGGATACAAAACTGGCCTGGATTCCTCCAAATCTTTCCCCATTTAACCCAATTTCTATCTCTTATAATAACTGAAATCACAATGTAGAGACTCGAAATTTGGACACACTGTATATATATATATATATATATATATATATACAAAGTAAGTTGATAACTACTATCGTATTACAGTGAATAAGATGAAATAATAACTTAGACTTCTATGCAAAGCCCAAATGATCATTTCAAATCGAGCTAGTAATTGAAAGATGGAAAATATATGGTCTTGGACCGGACTTGAACCTGTATCCTGATTTTGCCGGAACCATGCGTTTATCAATTACGCCACCGAGACCGATGACGACAATTGGGAAATTTACAAATTTAAATCGTGTACACAACTATACATAAACCTAACTTTTAATTACGTTTGGCATTTTTGTCAATCATATCTGACATTGTCAAGTTTTAGACCTATGTCAGTTATAGACAGGAAGCTACGCTCAAAATTACGGCTATAAGCCAAGTCTTTGAACCTGTATCCTGGTTTTGACGGAACCATGCATAAAAGTCTAAGTTATTATTTCATCTTATTCACTGTAATACGATAGTATTTATCAACTTACCTTGTGTAATTAACCACCTAAAAGCTAAGCTTTGAACTTTAGTAGAAATTGCATCAACAAAATGTGCCAGTATGTTATCTAGTTATTACGCGATGTTTCCACGTCTACCCCATGTCATAATTTTATTGTGCATTAATAACCCATTTTATTCTAAAAAGGGTCTACAGCACGCATTACCTAACCACTCTTTAACATAGCTTTTGAGGTTGCTATAGGGTAGATATGCAAATACAGTACAGTTCCATTTTCAGGCTCTCATAATTAGCAAAGCTTGTATACCACAAACAGAAAGGACGCCAGAGCAGAAATAAGCATAGCCCTTCGGGAAATATAACGCATCCAGAAAGCATGATGACCAAACCACAACAAAAGGAATTTAACCTCAACATTTGTTTAATGTTGAGTAATATATGGATGCAATTCGTTACAGATTGTGTTTAAAGGGTATTCTGCATTAAGTAAACACGTGCAGTATTTTTAATACGGTTTACGTAAGTGATTCTGTTTAGTTTAACTATATCTGTATATAGTAGTTTCTAGTTTATATCATGCCAGAAATAAATGTAAGTTCTACTTTGGCAATTTTCGCTGTACAATAGTAGGTCAATTAACTGCAGTAAGGAATAATATTAAAAAATATAGCCTTGGTCTACGCAATTATTTGAAATAATAGATTGTCGGTGAATATAAATGTCAATGTGGTTAAAATAACATGGAACTCTCATACTCGTAGAAAAATTTACTACTAAGATTTTGTACAATCTTTGTTATGGCAATATAATAAATGTTTAACTAAACCAAGACAGTATATCACCAAATACCCCAATTTGATGGAGCTACCAAGGCTGACTCAGTAGCCATAGCTGACCAGAAGGAATATGATGAAACAACATTATTTCCAACAGTGGTCAATAAAAGAATGTTTTTTTTTTCAATTTTATTCGCACATTATTAGAACTATTTATGATATACAGCATGCAAACTATTTTTCATGTAAAATTTTCTTTGTA